>CAUOFW020003658.1:624275-636245 GCA_963454935.2 Ilex paraguariensis | reverse complement strand
GGAAACCTGGAGGTTACATGAGAAGTGGGAGTTATTAGTTAGTTTAAATATAGACTTGTCCTTATCTTGAGAAAAAACGATTAAATGACGTAAAAAAGGGTGGAAGGACCAATCATAAGAAGCCAAGTAAGCATTTTCATGGCTAAAAAACTCAAAAATTCAAAAATTTGGAATGAAAGATTGGAGACTTCTCAACACTACTACATTTAAATAGAATATAGAGATTCAGTTAATAGAAACCATGTTACTTACCAGGAAAAAAAATACTGCATATCATTTTTACTTGCCAAAAGTTTACTTTTTATGTTTTGAAGTAAAATGTATTGATTTCTTTTGCAGAACCATTCTGGGTATGTGGCAAAATATAGTTGCTAAAAGGGCTGCTCTTACTCCAAGCCAAACCAAGGACTTGATGAAGAGCATGGTGGAAATCCCAGTGAGGAGAAAATTTTATGTGCGAGCAATTGTTGTTGCCCTCGCACTCTTTGGACATGGATATGGTGGGGCACAACTCCTGCGAGAATTTTTGCCTGGGCATTCTTCCCTTGCTTCTAAGGAGAGAATTTTGAAGGGACTCGACTAGCTCAAAACCTGAAACAAGGATTCTGTGGAGCTTGCGTTACATAAGGAAGCTGAAAAGCAAGTCAATGCTTGCACATTAACAGCTTTAGGTAAACTCAAAACTGAGATAAACACACCGAGAAGTGTGCTGATGGACAAGTCAACAGATCTGCTAGATGTGTACGAGGGAATGGCGAAACTTAGGAAGCAAATTCTGGATATGGAAGCTGAAGAGGATAAAAGCTGAAAATATCTTTGTTGTTTCTTTTGAACTACTATAATTTCAGTATAATGCAAACATGCTTTGGAAAATTCTATCTTTTTGATATGTACTTTTACTAATCTCTTTTTGAAAGTTTTGAATGATCTGATGTGAATATGCCCAATTTGGGGTTGTAAGATACAAGAGCGTGGAATGCATAGGACAACTTTGATCGTGGTAATTGTGTTTCTATACAACAAGAACCACATTATTTATTAAACTCCTACCGTAGAGGTGGGTCTGGTGACAAACCACTTCGACACAGAGACATGGGGAGCCAGACATGTGTTTGTCTCCAACCGCTCTCTAACGCTGTCAATGTAATGAGAAGTTCAAGGGGGATAAATCAGAAAATAATGCTGGAATTAATCAAAAGCACTACCAAACATGTTTTTCATATGCCCATTCACTTCAGTGCACTCAATTTGCTACAATTCTGACTTACGTTTAAATGGACATCCACTTGACTATTCCTTCACTGAAACATCATACATAGCATGAGAAATTGAACTATGTAAACATAACTCAAATTGGAAAGTGAAGATGCCACTCTTTCCTCTAGAAAGAATGTTTGCTCTTGGTGAAACCATGTAAAAAAATAAGTTGTAGCATCCTATCTGATATTGGACCAACATATCAGATAGGATGCCACACATTTTGAAACTAGGATGACAATCGTGTTCGTTTTTATCCGTATAACCTGTGAATAAAAAATTTCATTATATCTTAAATTTCATTATCATTTTATCATACCTATGCTTATATTTTTTTTAATAAATTAAAAATTAACTTAATAAATATAATAATAAAAATCCATAAACGTATCTTTTTTTGCATAAAAATTAGTTCACTACTTAATAAAAAGTTTATTTTATTCTTATAATAATACTTAAACGTGTTAATCGTGTCAGTTTCGCGTTGTTCGTATTTGACATTATTCAAACCCATTTATTATTCGCGTTAACGGGTTGTGTCATATGGGGGTTCGTATCAAGAAATGATCAATCCTAACCAACTAATGTCATGTCGATTTCAAGTCATGTTTTCATGGAAGTGTTAGAAATTACCACTCTTATTTGAAACACAGCCATATTTCTTATTGCAGCAAATTCTTCACCGGCTTCCTTCTCCACGTTAAATGTTCTTGCCATGGTTTCATATGCCCGATACACATTTGAAAGCCTTTCCGTCTCTTATTACTTGGGGTTGAGATAACAATAGGTGAAGGCTTAGCAATTTGTGGTTCTTAGACACTCAAAATAAGAACAAATAAAGACATCGTGAATAAAGGATGATGATGCACAAAACAGTCTCGTGCAAGATCAATAGTCGAGTGTGTGATAAGGTGTAATTAATAGATAATTAATAAAGCAATAAATGGAAAAAAGGTAAATACCGAGTCAACACGTAGATATATAGTGGTTCAATCCAGATGACCTACTCCACTTCGAGAAACGGTTACGATGGCCGGTGAACCTTTATTGATGGAATAAAGTAAGAGAGAGGGAGAGACAAGGCTAGTTCTAGGAGTGGTACAATAACTAGCAGAGAGAAAGTGTGTACAGAGGTGTGGTGAGATCACTGTGTCCTCTCATATAGAGAGAACTTACAATTTATAGGCACAGAGCTTAAGTTGAAGCAGTGACATGAGGGTGAAGATACTAGATCTTCAGGAAGGATAGCTACAAAAGGTAAGTATAATTAAGGTAGCTTTAATCCTTGAGGGTGTATATGCCGATGATTTCTATTCACGTGCTCTAATTCTTCTAGGACTCTTCAGACCTTGGGTTGGATCGAATTCACGAATTGTGCTCGACATGTCTTTTAACTGATTTGGGCTAATTTGATTTATTGGGTCTGACCCGATTAGATTTGGGCTCATAATTTGCCCCCTCAAGCCCTAGTAGTGATTTGCGATTGAGGGCATGAGCGACCTCTTCATCTAGGCAGACCAAATACCTTACTCTCCATGGTGTCTCTTTTAGCTTTTCATCATTTTTCATTCATGAAGCCTCTTTTCTCATTCGATAACTCCATTGTTGGGCAGCCATTGTAATGGTATCAAATTTCATCTTTCGGGTTTCCCTTAGACCCAGTAGCCAAAGAACCCCTTTCTCATTCAAGGGATGGCCTTTGTGATCAGTATATATGTAGCCTATTGAGTGAATATCCATTTCTCCACCTTTTAATTATTCCCCTTTTCTCATAGCTAAGCAACCTTTCCATTCATAGATTGCAGGGAGCTTCAAAGGAAGATAGAGATGGAGATCTTGTCGACGAGTAAGGCAGTCAAGGGGATCGTAGACAGAATCATGTGCTTAGGCTAATTCGGTGAAGCCCTGGGCAACACCTCGACAAATCCAGGCGATGCCATGGCGAAGCCAAGGGCGAAGCTCAAGGATCCTTATGGCAGCTCCAGAGGAGGCAACGAAGGCGACGCCTAGCATGCCCTAGGTAACCCCCATGGGGGTGGAGAGGCTGGCGGCGCCCATGGCACGTCTGGAGGCTACTTCGGCAAAGGAGGTGAACAGCACGTGGGAGGTGGTCACGCCGACTAGGCGCTGGGTTAGGCGACACCAATCACAGGCGACGACGAAAAAGGTTGGCAGGTGACTCTCATGGCATAGAAGGGTCTGTTGGCGACGCCTTGTAGGTGCAAGGACATAGGCGACAGTGGATTGGACGACGCCCTTGGCGGGCTGGGCAACGCCCCTAGGTAGTTGGGTGACGCCTGAGGTGCTGGGCAGCTGCTGAAGTGAGGTGGGATAGGAGCGAGCTAGGGCAGCGTGCAAGAGGCTGCTGGGTGATGTCAGCAGGCTGCTGAGCGATGCCAGGAGCAGTGCCAGGCTAGGCGATGCCTTGCAGGCGCTGGGCGTTGGCCGGAGTATCAGAAAACTATGAAAAATGGCAAAACTTTGCATGGTCGTAACTTTGCACTCGGTTATCCATTTGAGGCGAATTTTTTGTTGAATCTAGGTATTTTTTCGAGATCTATGACATGGTAATTGCCAAAGGCGATTTGGTCAAAAATATTTCCCAAAAACTGCTTCTATCTCTCTGAATTTGAGTTTTAAGCACAAATTAGTGAAACTGATAATGGTGGAAAGTTGCGTTTTGACAGACGACTGTCAGGCATTCATGGGTGACGGATTGACATTCTGGATTTTTACCAGGTAGAGATACTATGATGGCTTTCGACTAGGTAAGAGGCAAACCCGCTTTCTCCAATCTTGTTTTTTTCTTTATGTTTTCTGGATATTGGTTTATTATACTGACCTTGTCTCTAATTACAGGCGCCCTGCTGATAGGGCGATGGTGGAGGTTTTCTGTGACAACACGTATTAAAAAAATTTAATCGCTAACATGTAATTTAAGTAGTTAATTATGATCTTTTATAGTTAATGATCATTTTTAGAAATTTCAAATGAACAAATGAACCTCAAATATATTTTTTTTTATGTGAAAACAAGTTAAATAAGTTTAACATAGGTCATATTTTGTATTAAAAATAAAATGTGTAATACATTACATCTAAAATATAAGTGAATACATATATAGAGATCACAATAGACATGTGGTCTATTAGAATTAAAAGAAAAAAAAAGAATGGCCAAACAATTGGACATGTGTCCATAAGATGCTTGGTCCCCAAGCAAGATTTTGTTATAAGTAGCCAAGCCAGGCTATTTGATCGGCACAAATAGAAGGAAAAAGAGAGAGAAGGGAAGAGAAGAGAGAAAGAAAGAGAGAGATAGATGGAATAGAAGAAAAAAAAATTATGAGATCTTGGGGTCAAAAATTGAGCAGTGATTTTATTTTAGATTGTTATCAAATTTGACTATTTGATTTGTGGTATTTCGAATTTCGCATCTATTGAAGTCATTGATGGATTTGAGGTACGGGGTAGTATACAATATGCTCCTATCTTTTAAATCTCTTTGCCAAAAGTGTCATTTTATTATTTGAAATTTTTGTATTCCTATTGATTATTTTGATTTGTATAAAATTCTGTCAATGTTATCGGTTGACCTGTACGTGTACGTTGGGCTAAATACCTTGGGATTGATTGGTACATGTACGAAATGTACTTTGGGGCATAATTAGTGAAATGTGATTATGACCCTGTAGGATGCGATTGTGATTACAGCCCTAAGGGGTGTAATGGTTCGATATGAGTATGAATTTTAAATGCCCAGGTGTCACTTGTCATGTCACCAAGAGGACCTGAGTATGAGACTAGGTTTGATAGATATTGAGTTATGTGACTTATCGAATTGGATTCTTGATTCTTTTATCTATGATTGTCTATCGATTGAATTATTTGGAATTTGATCATTCATATTCTTTTTCTCGTTGAGCATATTGTTTCATGTCATATTGTATACTTCCCGGCATTTTATATTTTTCAGGATTATCTTGAAGGGAAGGACCAGAGTTGATATTTGAAGAATCGAAGACAGACGAATGTTAATATAATTTTTAACTTTGTGGGTTTATTGGGGTGATGTATAATTTGAACAAATTTGTTTTTATATTGAGGAGATTATTTTATTGGTATTTGGAGATCAAAATTGTGATTATAAATTTATTGAGGCAATTAGAGCTCTAGTCCTATACTCGGATATTTATTTGTGGTTTATTATCGATCAATTGGTTTAATCAAGTAATGGGTCCGAAAAATCGGGGCGTTACAAAGTGGTATCAGAGCCAGGTTATCATATCTTATATGGGTCATGTGGGAAGTGAGACTATCAGCTTTCGGTGTAGGTATAGGAGTTTAAAATGTACGAAGTAAGTCAACCAATTCCCATTAGACGAAAGTATAAATTGGAATTCATATCAAAATTTTGGGTCATATAGTAAAGAGTGGAAAAAGATATCAGAGTGCGTAGCGAATATTTGTGTAATGTATTAATACTTATTTTACTCTTAAGGTTAGTATCGAATTTCGGGGACGAAATTCTTTTTAAAGGGGGTAGATTGTGACAACCCGTATTAAAAACAATTAATCTCTAACATGTAATTTAAGTAGTTAATTATGATCTTTTATAGTTAATGATCATTTTTAGAAATTTCAAACGAACAAATAAACTTCAAATATAATTTTTTTTATGTGAAAATAAGTTTAATATAGGTCATATTTCGTATTAAAAATAAAATGTGCAATACATTACATATAAAACATATGTGAATACATGTATAGAGATCATAATAGACATGTGGTTTATTAGAATTAAAAATAAAAAACGAAAAGAAAAGAAGACAAGGTCAGGAAATGGACGGCTGTCCATGAGAATCCTTGGAGCCCAAGTAAATCTTGGCTATAAAATAGCCAAGCTCAGTACATTGAACGGAACAAGGAAATTGAGAGAAAGAGAGGAAGAAAGGAAGGGAGAAAGAGAGGAAAGAGGGAAAAAGGGTCAAAAATTTTGTTTACCTTAAGAGTTTGCGGTTACGATCAAAATTTTGGGTAAGATTTTTTAGTTATTATTTGGTAAATATTATATGTTTGAGTCACTTAAAGTTGATCTTCATTAAATATTTTTGGATCAAATTTAAGTATTATTATCTTTCGTTAGTTTTTCCAAAAATTATTTTAGGTTAATTAAGCCCTTATTACCTATTGTTATTCTAAAATATTATTTTGGTTATTTTGTCACAGTACACGGTATCGAATAGAAGTAAAGAAGAAGGTAGGGTTTCTTTTATCTTTTACTATCATTGATACATTTTATGCATATTTGGAGGTTTCATATCAAATCTATTTTTAATTATATAATGTAATATTATATCATGGGGTCAAACTGGGGTTTTATAAATAAATCGTTATCATGCACAAATTGTATTTTTTTATCGAGACCCTAATTATCTCATGAAACCATGTTGCATAATAAATGTCTATTTCATTATTAATATTTAATGTTTAATTTACTGTGAGGTCTGACTACGATATGATTTTATTTTGTGATTTTGATGAAATTACTATCAATGCATATAATCGAGAGCAGAGGGTTAGCAGATGCGTGATCTTTGCGAGGATTCACAGGATTCCTACTAGTCCTTGGGTTCACTGGTTAGTAATATCGGTTGTCGTGGTAGCCTATGTGGCACCACATAATTTTCGATATTGGTGTTTCCAGAAAAGCAAAAGGGGTATTGGGTTCCCTAGGGTGCAAGACCCCAAAGTTTTCTCCGGAGGCGATTCATGTGTGGACCAGAAAATTAATGGATTGATATGATCGATATGTGCTAAAATTTATTTATTTATTTGATTCATTATTTTGCCCTATTCCTGCATTTATTCGCGGTTTAATTATATTATTCATTATTTTAAAACCTTGGTAGTCATTGATAAACTTTATCCTACTGAGCTGGTGAACTCATCCCTATTTAACATTTTTCAGATATATGAAGTCAAGCTGGAGGATAGGCTGAAAGGATAGAGTCTGCTATTATTATTTTTCTTTATGTTGTATCAAGAATATTTGAAATGATCTTGTGAGGATTATGTACTCGTACGTACAATAAAATAATATAAGGAAGATTATTGTAAGTTCGGTGTAATTTTATTCCTTACTCACACCCGGGTATTTTTTTTTAAAAGGAAACAAATTTCGGGGTGTGATAGAGTGGTATCAAAGCCTGGAATTAGATCTTATATGGGAATTATATATATAGACTAAATATTGGGATTAATGTACTAATACTGAACATTTTTTACAGACATATTATTTTTTTTATCAACAGAACTAACTTTTTATGACTATAGGTATGGCATCTTTGGATGATCTTTACATGGCTCACAGTAACATGGGCTCCGAGGCAGCTAGTGAATACCGAACTCTTAGAGTTAATATAGAGGCCTACAATTTAATAGTCCGCAAAATTCAAGATGTGTCCCAAAATTGGTCATTCATGCCAATCTCTGAACATAAAAGGTTAGTACATTACAGACTGACCTCACAGCTGAGGGTGCTCCTCCAAGCACTAAGTATTGAAAGGAATCCCAACCTGTACCAGGAAATTCTGAATGGATTGCCAGTACAAGACATTCAGTGGCCACCTACAGGGGCTCATGAGGGATAGCCAATAGAATCCCCTAACTTGGATAATAATGAAGAATATGACCCACAAACTCACGACCCCAACGTAGCCCCTGTAGCCGCACCACCCAAAGCAAACCATCGTGCAGATTCTGTGGGTTCTGCGAACTAATGTGACTCCAAGGGGGAGGGACATGAAACTTCTTGGTCCCTAGCTGTACTGTCGGCTTTACTATTCTAAGAAATTTTGCCTGTAAATAGTATTAACTCTTAGAATGGTAGGAATATATGTACCACTACATAACTTAGAGGTGACTGTCCTAGACTTTTGTTCTCCATGTGAATAGCATCTAGGATAAGAAACGAAATGTATCTTAGTTACTAATTATGTGAAATTAGAGTTGTTTTCTTAACCTTTGGATGTGGTTATAGTTTTTAATGCAGACATAATATCATAAACTATGTGTTATAGGATGGAGGGAAACATATCTCAAGACCAACCAGAGATGTCCATCAATGTCTGGTCCCCTCCAGCAGTGCAGGACACTATAAGTGGTATTTACCAGTGTCTGAGAGAACTGACCATTATGGCACGCCAACAAGCAGAAAATAACAATCATAGTATGGTAATACAACCAACAGTTCAGGAACAAGCAAATGTGGCTGAAACGCGAAGAATGATGATACTCAAGGAATTTCTACGACAACGTCCCCCTACCTTCTAGGGAAGTACAGAGCCACTTGATGCAGATAGGTGGCTTCGACAAGTGAGAAAAGTAATAGATGGTATGGATATTGCCCCAAAACTACGAGTTACCTTGGCCACTTATCTTTTTGAGGATGAAGTCAATCACTGGTGGGATACAGTCAAAAGAATGAGGAACGTAAACCAAATGACGTGGACCAAATTTGAGAAAGTGGTCAATGATAAATATTTTCTAGAGTCTGTAAGGGATAAAATGTTCTTTGACTTCCTGGAGTTGCAACAACGCTACTTGACAGTCACGCAATATGAATCCAAATTTGTTGAACACTCTCGCTTTGCCACGGAATTAGTTTCCACTGATGCCAAGAAGGCCAAACAATTTGAACAAGGCCTTAAGCCTTCTATCCGAGGACGCCTTGTAGCACATCGACTGAGAAACTATAAGAAACTTGTAGAAAGGGCTATGCTGGTAGAAAGAGATCTAGAGGATACCCAGAATATCAGAAGTCGTCAACAAGGCAGAGGAAGTCAGACAAGAAATGGTGGCAGCAGTAGTCACCAAAGAATGACCCCATATCGACGGCCAGGGCAAGATACCAATGAAAGGAGAAGGGCGAATTAGGGACAAAATTCTAGAAATTGGAATAGAGCATTCAATGATACAAAACGGTGTTTAAGTGTGGGCAAACGGGACATTTTAAAAATTAGTGTCCTTTCACGTCCTCTCAAGGATCAGCCAATCAAGGTTCTTATCAGTCATTCAATCAATCTCGTCCACAACAACGCACTTACCCTACTCAGTCGGTAGGACTGACAACCCAAGTTGGACCTTCGTAATCGTTTCCAAATCATCAGGCACAACAGAAAAAGCTAGGAAGTAAAACAACAATTCCCGAAGGTCAACCTCAGATCTACGCAATGGCTACACCGGATAACGACGCTGCTAATGAAGTAATTGAAGGTATCGTTCTTATTTATAATTCTTGGGCACGTATCTTATTTGATCCGGGGGCAACCCATTCTTTTATTCGTACTTCATATGTTGTTACCCTAGGGTTAGAATTCAAACCTTTGGGTCACACACTGTGTATAAACCTACCTATGGGAGATTTCTTGGAAACAGCTAGGGTATGTAGAAATTGTATAATCCGAATTGAGGAAAGCGAGTTGGTTGTGGACCTAGTTTCCCTAGAAATAGTTGGATACGACATAATTTTCGGAATGGACCTACTATCTTGCTATCATGCTATCATGGATTGCTACAGTAAGAAAATCAAATTCCATACGTTGGGAGATGGAGAGTTTGAATTCATAGGCAAACGTCACTATTCGCATCCGCTCTCCACAAAGAACAAAAGTAGTTTGAAATTCCTTGCCAACTTAACTGGGGAAGAACTAGGTAAAATCACCGCTGATGTCATCTTGGTAGTGTGTGACTTTCCTGATGTATTTCTTGAAGAATTACCAGGACTACCCCCACAAAGGGAGATAGAATTTACCATTGAGATATATTCTGGTACAGAGCCAATATCTATTGCTCCTTACCGAATGGCACCAATAGAGTTGAAGGAGTTAAGAAAACAGTTGGATGAACTTCTTTCTATAGGATTCATTTGACCAAGTCTGTCACCTTGGGGTGCTCTTGTACTCTTCGTGAAAAAGAAGGATAATACGCTGAGACTCTGTATTGACTACCGGAAGCTGAATCAAATCACAATAAAGAACAAATATCCTCTACCACGTATTGATGACCCATATATATATATATAAATTATTAACACATTAATTAGGTCATTAATTTTGATTCTATACAATTAAGAATTATTTTTAAATATATATCTATATATATATGTATGTATGTATGTATAAATAAATAATAAAAAAAAATTTGAACAAAGGGACCCCAAATATGGACTCTTCCCGTAAAAACTAGTCAAATGACTATAATTTAGGTCAAATATCGTCTACATTCATATCTATATATATATAGAGAGAGAGATATATTTATGTAAAAGATACTATACTAGATCTTTTACAAGATTTTTTTAGATACTATGCTAGATTTGACACGTGCAAAAAGAGAATAAAAAGAAAAAACAAGGTTAGGAAATGGACGGCTGTCTATGAGAATCCTTGGAGCCCAAGTAAATCTTGGCTATAAATAGCCAAGCTCAGTACATTGAACGGCACAAGGAAAAAGAGAGAAAGGGAGAAAGAAAGGAAGGGAGAAAGAGAGGAAAGAGGGAAAAAGGGTCAAAAATTTTGTTGACTTAAGAGTTTGCGGTTACGATCAAAATTTTGGATAAGATTTTTTAGTTACTATTTTATATATTCGAGTCATTTAAAGTTGATTTTCATTAAATATTTTTTGATCAAATTTAAGTTTCATTATCTTTTGTTAGTTATTCCAAAAATTATTTTAGGTTAACTAAGCCCTTATTACCTATTGTTATTCTAAAATATTATTTTAGTTATTTTGTCATAGTACACGGTATCAAATAGAAGTCAAGAAGGAGGTAGAGTTTCTTTTATCTTTTACTATCATTAATGCATTTTATTCATATTTGGGGGTTTCATATCAAATCTATTTTTAATTATATAATGTAATATTATATCATGGGGTCAAATTGATAAATAAATTGTTATCATGCACTTGTTGTATTTTTATCGAGGCCTAATTATCTCATTAAACGATGTTGCAAAATAAATGTTTATTTCATTATTAAAATTTAATGTTTGATTTGTTGTGGGGTTTGACTACAATATGACTTTATTTTGTGATTTTGATGAAATTACTATAAATGCACATAATCGAGGGCAGAGGGTTAGTAGATGCGTGATCCTTGCGAGGATTTTCAGGATTTCTACTAGTCCTTGGGTTCACCGGTTAGTAATATCGATTGTCGTGGTAGCCTGTGTGGCACCATATAATTTCTGGTATTGGTGTTTCCAGAAAAGTAAAAGGGGCATTGGGTTCCATAGGGTGCAAGACCCCGAAGTTTTCTCCGAAGGCGGTTCATGTGTGGACCAGAAAATTGACGGATTGATATGATCGATATGTGCTAAAATTTATTTATTTATTTGATTCACTATGCATTTATTCGCGGTTTAATTATATTATTCATTATTTAAAAACCTTAGTAGTCATTGATAAATGTTATCCTACTGAGCTGGTGAGTTCATCCCTATTTAACATTTTTCAGATATATGAAGTCAAGCTGGAGGATCGGCTGAAAGGATAGAGTCTGCTATTATTATTTCTCTTTATGTTGTATCAAGAATATTTGAAATGATCTTGTGTGGATTATGTACTCGTAAATAAAATAAAATAATATAAGAAAGATTATTGTAAGTTCGGTGTAATTTTATTCCTTACTCACACCCGAGTATTTTTTTTT
>CAUOFW020003658.1:569309-590257 GCA_963454935.2 Ilex paraguariensis | reverse complement strand
GCATTGTTCGTATTTGACATTATTCAAACCTATTTATTATTCGCGTTAACGGGTTGTGTCATATGTGAGTTCGTATCGAGAAATGATCAATCCTAACCTACTAATTTTATGTCGATTTCAAGTCATGTTTTCATGGTTGTGTTAGAAATTACCACTCTTATTTGAAACACAGCCATATTTCTTATTGCAGCAAATTCTTCACCGGCTTCCTTCTCCACGTTAAATGTTCTTGCCATGGTTTCATATGCCCGATACACATTTGAAAGCCTTTCCGTCTCTTATTACTTGGGGTTGAGATAACAATAGGTGAAGGCTTAGCAATTTGTGGCTGGTTTGTGGTTCTTAGACACTATAAATAAGAACAAATAAAGACATCGTGAATAGAGGATGATGATGCACAAAACAGTCTCGTGCAAAATCAACAGTCGAGTGTGTGATAAGGTGTAATTAATGAACAATTAATAAAGCAATAAATGGCAAAAAGGTAAATATTGAGTCAACATGTAGATATATAGTGGTTCGATCCGGATGACCTACTCCACTTCGAGAAACGGTTACGGTGGCCAGTGAACCTTTATTGATGGAATAAAGTAAGAGAGAGGGAGAGACAAGGCTAGTTCTAGGAGTGGTACAATAACTAGCAGAGAGAAAGTGTGTAGAGAGGTGTGGTGAGATCACTGTGTCCTCTCACGTAGTGTGAAACCCGAGAAAAATTTTAACTTTTTCTAAAAAAAAGGGCAAAATGATAATTTTTCATTATAGTGCGGGTTAAAAACTGGTATTTTTATAGACCTCGGATGATGAAACGAACCTTACCAATGGATTCATCTCACGAAATCTAGTTACCGTGGATTCATGAGCTGAAGAGCTCATCGTAAATGTATGAGTTGAAGAGCTCATCATCAATTTATGAGCTAAAGAGCTCATCGTTTATTTATGAGCTAAAAAAGTCATCTTTTGTTTCATGATCTGAAGACCTCATCTTTAATTTATGAGCTAGAAAACTCATCTTTTGTTTTATGAGCTGAAGAACTCATTTTTAATTTATGAGCAGAAAATTTCATCTTTTGTTTTATGAGCTGAAGAACTTATCTTTAATTTATAAGTTGGGAAGCTCATCGTTTATTTATGAGTTACGGAGCTCATCTTTAATTTATGAGCCGAAGAACTCATCATTTATTTATGAGCTACGAAGCTCATCTTTAATTTATGAGTTGAAAAATTGATCATTAGCTTTATAGCTTTTATTGGAATCTCTCTGGGACGAGCTAAAACTCGTTATTTTATTGAGAATAGCCTTCTTACAAGAATTTAGTGCAAAAATCTTTTCAAATGTTCTGCATTCCAAGAGTGGGGCAAAGTTTGTCCCTCCTCTATTTGTAATTCGTAGTTTCTAGGCCTGATTACCCTCGAAATGATATATGGTCCTTCCTAGTCAGGTCCTAGATTTCCATGAGTGGGATTCTTCCACGCTAGAAGGAGTTTTCTGAGTACCAGATCTCTAACTTTAACGCTTCTATGTCTAACCTTTTTGTTGTAATACCTTGTTATTTTTTTTTGATAACTCACGATGCGATGTAGGGCCTTGTCTCTTTTTTCTTCCAAGAG
This sequence comes from Ilex paraguariensis, assembly GCA_963454935.2. Taxonomy (NCBI): domain Eukaryota; kingdom Viridiplantae; phylum Streptophyta; class Magnoliopsida; order Aquifoliales; family Aquifoliaceae; genus Ilex; species Ilex paraguariensis. Next base: position 588,649 of record CAUOFW020003658.1, on the reverse strand, counting down.
GTCTAGATTTAACAAGAGTGACTCGTCGTTGTGTTCGGGTTCTAAGAAATCAGCCTTGGGGGAAAGTATACCAACCTCCACAAGTGCCACTGCTTCTGTCCCAAATGCCAAGGCAAATGGTTTCTCCTGAGTTGCTGATCTGGCTGTGGTTCTGTAAGCCCACAATACTTCTGGGATGTATTCTACCCATTTCCCTTTCAGAGCTTCTAGCTTAGTCTTCAGAGTTGCCTTTATGGTTTGGATGGTTACCTCTACTTGTCCATTGGATTATGGATGAGCTGGAGCTGAGAAGTAATTCTTTATTCCTAATTTAGCACAGAACTTTTTGAACTTGGGATTGTAGAATTGTTTCCCATTGTCGGAGACAATTGCTCTGGAAATCCCAAACCTGCACATTATAGATTTGCACGTGAAGTTTTGAACCTTCTATTTTGTGATTATTGCCAAGGGCTCCACCTCTGCCCATTTTTGTGAAGTAATCCACCTCAACAATGACGAACTTACATTGTCCAGTATTAGTGGTAAGGGGCCCAAGTATGTCTAGACCATATTGTTGGAATGACCAAGGGCTTATCACCAAGGTTAGGAGCTCTGGTGGAAAATGGGGGATGTTGGCGTGTACCTGGCAGACCTTACATTTTTTGTCTGTGGCGTCTTTGAGCATAATGGGCCAGAAATATCCCTGCCTTAGTGCCTTTCGTGCCAGAGCTCGAGCTCCAATATGGTAAGCCCAAGAATTTTTCTACAGAGACCCCAAAGGCACACTTGACAGGGTTAAGCTTTATTTGGTATTTCTTAAGGACCTAGAACGATTCTTCAAGATGTCCGATGTGGAGCTTGGTTTTCAGTGATTTTACCAGCATGTCATTAATGTATACCTCCATTAATGTTCTAATCTGCTTTTAAAACATTTGGTTTACCAAGCGCTGGTAGGTGGCTCCAACATTCTTCAATCCAAAGGGCATAACCTGGTAGCAGTATGTCCCCTGCTTAGTCACGAAGGAGGTCTTCTCTTGGTCATTAGGATCCATTCTGATTTGGTTGTACCCAGAGAAAACATCTATAAAGCTGAGGAGCTCGTGCCCAGTTGTGGCATTCACAATTAGGTCAATCTGTGGTAAAGAGAAGTTGTCCTTAGGGCAAGCTCGATTGAGATTGATAAAATTGATGCAGAGACGTCACTTGCCATTGGTTTTTTTGACGAGGACCACGTTTGCTAGCCAAGTTGGGTAATCTACCTCCTTAATGACTTTAGCATGAAGAAGTTTGCTGACTTCTTCATTGATTGCCTTTTGGCATTCTGGGGCAAAACTCATTCGTTTCTGTTTGATGGATTTACAGACAGGATTCACACTGAGCTTGTGTGTGATAACTGAGGGGTCAATTCTTTTCATATCTTCTTGTTTTTAGGCAAAAACTTATATATTTCTTCTAAGAAATTGGATCATAAGGTTTTAATTCTCTTGTTTAGCTTAGATCCCACGTATACCAAGTGCTTCGATTTTTCGTCAAGCTAGATAGGCTCCAGCTCTTCTGATGGCGTTGGCCTAGTTTTCAACTCGTCCCTCATGTCAAGCTTGTCCAGTTGGATGTTTTTGACCTCTTTCTTTTTCACGGATGCCACGTAGCACTCTCGTGCCACACGCTGGTCTCCTCAGACCACTCTAATTCTGTTTTCCGTAGGGAACTTCATGACAAAATGGTAGGCAGAAGGAATGACCCTCATGGCATTGAGGGAATGTCTTCCAAGCAAGATGTTGTATGCTAAAGGTGCATCGACCACTAGGAACCTCACAATGGTGAGGGTCTGACAAGGAGGATCCCTCATAGTGAGCAGAAGCTGGATTGACCCCAGAGGCAACACCTTTTCCCCTGAGAACCCTAATAGGTGAGCGCTTACTAGCTCAAGTTTGTCTCTACCTATATCCATCTTGTCGAAGGCAAACGCAAAGATGATCTCAACAGAGCTCTCATTGTCAATCAGGACTCTATGGATGGTTCTGTTTGCGACAATAACTTTTACCACCAGGGGGTCATCATGGGGATGCTAGTAGTCTTCCAAGTCTGAGTCTGAAAAAGTGATATTCGTGTTTAGCCAAGGTGTCTTGGACACAATATGCACTTCTAGTATCTCGTCAGTTATGATTTTGTGTAGGTGAGCCTTCTTGGCTGAGCTGGATTCCTCGCTCCTGCGAATCTTATGGATATCACTTTGATATCCTTTAGAGGCTGTTGATGTTGTGCAGAGACCTGCTGCTGAGATGCAAGAGGTGGTGGTGAAGCTCAGTTCTGATTGTCATGCCACAAAGCGGCGCAACTGCCCTCGCTGAATTAGAAACTTGATTTCCTTCTTCAACTAGATGCAATTATCTATGAGATGGTCGTGGTCTCTGTGGTACTCGCAATACTTTGTCGAATCTCTTTTTGTTNTGGATGCAATTATCTGTGAGATGGTCGTGCTCTCTGTGGTACTCGCAATACTTTGTCGAATCTCTTTTTGTTGGGTTCGCCTTCATCCGAGGAGGCCACCTCAGGAATTTCTCATTTTGTACCTCGTAAAGGATCTGGGACACCATAGTTGTGGGTGGGGTGAGCTGTCGGGGTGCATACCTCAGCTGTAATTCTGATTGTGGAAGCCTTAGGCGATCCTTGACATCTCCCCTCCTTTTGGGGGAGCGATCTCTGTCTCTTATTGGAGACCTATCTCGTCTTTTTTCTTGTCTAGGACTTCGGTCCCTCTTCCTCTCTTCCTTCTCTTTCTCCTTCTGTGTGGATGAGCTCCCTACCTTAGAAAGGAGAGCTTCGTCGCCATTAATATACTTTTCTGTCTTGACTAACACCTCTGTCATGCTTGTTTGTGAGTTTTTTTGATATAGAGAACATAAAGTCCTTCGATTGCACTCCTAACCTGGTAATGAAAGCCATGATGGCGAATTTTTCATCCGGGACGTCAACTTTCAACGATTCCGAGTTAAACCTCTAGACATAAAATCGTAGGTTCTTGTTGGGGCCTTGTTTCACATTCAACAGGTGATAGCTTAGTTTTTGATAGGTCTGGGCTCCTATGAAGTGTGACACAAAGGATACAGAGAGCTCCTTGAAGGAGGAGATAGACGTCGAGGCTAGCCTGTTGAACCATGCTAAGGGCTAAGTCTTTTAACGTAATAGCGAAGGCGCGACATGGCACAGGATCTTGATACCCGTGCAACTCCATTTGGTTCTTGTAGGTGTTGAGGTGATCCATGAGATCTTTAGTCCCATCAAAAGCCTCCATTTGGGGTATTCTAAACTTCGAAGGGAGGGAGAAGTGTAGCACATCTATAGTAAAAGGGGACTCAGTCTGCTAGACCAAGGCATCCATAGTTACTGGGGTCTTGCCTCTCATAGCTTCCTTCATGTGGATGAGCTCCTGCTGGATATCTTTGAAACATTGTCCCCAATACTGTTCTCTTCCTTCCTGCGGGAAATGGAGAAACTTGTTTTTCTCAATTCCCATATGGCTTTGCACTGCTTCGTTGTCACCATTCTTAGGGGGTGGATGTGGAGAATGGATATTTTCACCCCTCGTTAGTCTCCCTTAGGGGATTGAGACGTTGATGTTCCCCTTGTGGGGGATCATTGGGATTATCCTGGGCTGGTCGCGCCTTCTGAGGACGTTGTAAGAGCTTCAAGAGCTCATCATTCTGTTGTAATAGACATTGGTTGACTACGCAGAGAGCCTCCAGTTCATTATTCGCAGGGGGCTCCACCATGGGAGGATTGGTCTTTGTGGTGGGAAAGAAGTCTTGAAGGTTTTCTTGTTGCCTTCCGCTGGTGGCTTCCTACTGGTTCTGCACCCGTTGGGGATTCATCTGACTTCTGCTCATGTTGTGTGTAGAGACCATCAATTATTGAAAGATATCAGTGTATTTGTGATNACGCAGAGAGCCTCCAGTTCATTATTCGCAGGGGGCTCCGCCATGGGAGGATTGGTCTTTGTGGTGGGAAAGAAGTCTTGAAGGTTTTCTTGTAGCCTTCCGCTGGTGGCTTCCTACTGGTTCTGCATCCGTTGGGGATTCATCTGACTTCTGCTCATGTTGTGTGTAGAGACCATCAATTATTGAAAGATATCAGTGTATTTGTGATAGGAACAATCGTTCCCACAGGCAGCANTCTCTAAAAAAGAGTATGATTAATGATTTTACGTGATATGTAAGGTGAATATTAACCCGAGCGATACATTTTGGTTTTAATTCAGCAATCAACATCGATAAAATTTAAAATTAGAGTNTTGAAAGATATCAGTGTATTTGTGATAGGAACAATCGTTCCCACAGGCAGCACCAAACTGATGGTGTGTGAACCGTGATTGAGCAGATTTCGTGTGCTATTGGGTTTGATTTGAGCTACGAGGCTCTTGGGAATAGTGAGGTAAATCGGGAATGAAGAATGGATTGCACAGAAGAATTATAGTTGTTCACTAGTTTGAAAGCTCGGCTAATCCACTCTTTAATAGAGTCTCTTTCTCTTGTGATCTTTATTAAAGACTCTAAGAGGATGACACAGTACTCTTGGTTCAATTTTTTGGTTGTCTGGTTTTCNGGTGTTCACTAGTTTGAGAGCTCAGCTAATCCACTCTTTAATAGAGTCTCTTTCTCTTGTGATCTTTATTAATGACTCTAAGAGGATGACACAGTACTCTTGGTTCAATTTTTTGGTTGTCTGGTTTTCNTTATGGTACTTCTTTATAAACAAAAAAATTCTTTCGCGAGTAAATTAAACTCATGACAAATGTCATAAAAGAACAATTTTATGATTATGTCAAGGGCATGAGAATCAAAAACTTGTCATTACGAGCTAGAGGCGGGCTAAGCGAATTCCTCTTTCTCTTAAATTTAATCAAGGTCTGCTTTCAAACAATCGAAGCANTCTCTCCCTCCACCTAAGTGAGGGCTTTGCCCAGCATTTATAGCCTAGTTTCTAGTTCTAAGGGGTCCGAGGCGAGATCTTCGCCTTCCTTTCGTTATATCCCTCTTGATTTTAGACGATGGTTTGGCCAATTGAGAATCTTGTGCCTACACTGGCACTTATGGCCGTTGAGGGAGGGGGCACTTCCCGGTTGCTAGCTGTCTTCCACCTATTTTCTTTNGCTTGATGAACAAAGTTTCTCGTCACTGTTAACAGTTAATTGCACATTGATGTTGTGAACTAGTACATTCTTTTTTTTTTTGGTTCAATGGTCAGGGATGATTAGGCCAGTTTACGCATACTTCGATTAATCTTTTTCTTAGTTCGGTCAAAGGCTGGTCATCCCGAGATGACCTGATCTAAAAAATTATCAAAATTCAAATTCAAGACATATGTTTTACAACTCGTCTCTTTTATTACTTGAATTATACCTTGGGTTTGAATTAGCANTCAGGGTACAGGTCTAGGGTACCCCGGATCTGAACCTCTGAGCTCAAGCTTTCTTGGTTGAGCTCCTCTCCTAATCTCAGCGTCTGAGCTCAAATTTGGAATTTTTCTTAGGTTGTTTTTCTTTTTCTGTTCTCTTCTTGGACTAAACAGACAGGTGATATAACGTGGATTGTTAATCTACATAATCAGGCAGGAACCACATGTCAGTTAGAATAATTAAGATTCTCGTTACTATAGAGTCCAAATTGAATCCTCCAGTAATTCTAAAAAATCTTATCATGCTATCCAAATATGGTCCTCAATGTCCTCGAAAAGGTTAAGGGAGTGAGGACACAGTGGGCCTAGACAGTTGCATATGATTCCTCCTTTCACATCAAGGTTTTTGTCTCCATATACGTAGCCAATCAGTCGCAATCTTAACCCCTTATACAGTAACCTAGTAGTCATTTGTATGTTCTTCATTGTCTGAACTTTCACAAAGGTGCTTTTAAGCAAAACCATGGAGTCTGGGAAGGCAATTTGTGTCTTTGGGATACTCTTTTTCGTATTGGCTGGTATAGAAGCCAGTCAACTTGGTGGTGGTTTAAGGAAGTGTGGTTTCCCTGCGGTATACAACTTCGGCGACTCAAATTCCGACACCGGAGGACTATCAGCTGCCCTGGATGAGGTGCCTCCACCTAATGGTGAAACTTTCTTTGGCAAGCCTTCTGGGAGGTTCTGTGATGGTCGTCTCATCATAGATTTGATAGGTACGAAGGTGAATTTTTTTATTTTCTCTAAAAAAGAGTATGATTAATGATTTTACGTGATATGTAAGGTGAATATTAACCCGAACGATACATTTTGGTTTTAATTCAGCAATCAACATCGATAAAATTTAAAATTAGAGTTTAATAGAAACGTTATAAATTCGATTATTATACACTTTATTTTTTTATAATTCTGAGTATTGTACACTGGGGACGATTTAAAAGATAATAAGTATAATCTTAGTAGTAGCACAGTTGCATCCACGAGCACCAATGTGAACTGTAATTCATGAAGAACTCATTTGGTGCATGCTTTTACTAGCTACAAGGTTCAGAAGCCAATAGTCGGCAGCTCAAAAAAGAGTTAGTTTAATGTACGGACTTATGAAATTTGGGAAGGTGAGAAGTTCTTTATAAACAAAAAAATTCTTTCGCAAGAAAATTAAACACATGACAAATGTCATAAAAGAACAATTTTATGATTATGTCAAGGGCATCAAGGTCTGAGAATCAAAAACTTGTCATTACGAGCTAGAGGCGGGCTAAGCGAATTCCTCTTTCTCTTAAATTTAATCAAGGTCCGCTTTCAAACAATCGAAGCAGCTTGAAGAACAAAATTTCTCGTCACTGTTAACAATTAATTGCACATTGATGTTGTGAACTAATACATTTTTTTTTTTGGTTTAATGGTCAGGGATGTTTAGGCCGGTTTACGCATACTTCGATTAATCTTTTTCTTAGTTCGGTCAAAGGCTGGTCATCCCGATATGACCTGATCTAAAAAATTATCAAAATTCAAATTCAAGACATATGTTTTACAACTCGTCTCTTTTATTACTTGAATTATACCTTGGGTTTGAATTAGCACTTTGGCATGATCGCATTTTTTAGTTCTCCAACAAATTTTCTTGCGCCATGCAGTTGAGAACTTGGGGTTGCCATACCTGAGTGCGTATCTGGACTCAATCGGAACCAATTTCAGGCATGGTGCTAATTTTGCGACCGGAGGCTCGTCGATCCTACCCGGTGGCTACAGCCCCATCCACCTAGACATCCAGATTTCTCAATTCATACAGTTCAAGTCTCGGACCACTGCTCTTTATAAGCAACTTGGTGACCACAGTAATCTACCGAGGCCTCGAGACTTCTCAAAGGCTCTATACACATTTGACATTGGACAGAATGATCTTGCCTATGGTTTCGAGCATACAAATGAGGCTCATACCCGAGCTTCCATTCCTACTATCCTGGATGAGTTTGCTCAAGCAGTACAGGTAACAATTCACTACTCACAAAGTCAATCTACAAGTACTCGAATCTTGTACCTCAACCACATGACCAGAGCAATTGTCTTGAGACAGCAGGATGTATGGTATAGGCCTCCCTATTTTCTCTCTTTTAGAGGCTTCTATGGATTTTGAGTCTGGAATAGAATAGTGCCTTATTCGGCACTATACAGACACGAATTCGACTATGCATAGTTACAAACGAATCGCATGTGAATTAAATAAATTTTGACACGTCATAACTTGCAAACATGATACAACAAAACTCATTGACAACAATTAGTTCAATATTCCGTGCCATCTGAGGCTGATCGAATTGGAACTAAAATCCCATTGTGATCTATGTTCCAACAACTATACAATGAAGGGGTTGAGTTTTCTGGGTGCATAACACTGATTAGATATGTATTGAACACAAATTGACACGACACAAATGACCCATATTGTGGTTCATGTTTCAGCAACTATACAAAAAAGGGGCAAGAGTTTTCTGGGTGCACAACACTGGTCCAATAGGGTGCCTACCATACAATGAGATATACTACCAGCCGAAGCCTGGCAATTTGGACNCCTCCACCTAATGGTGAAACTTTCTTTGGCAAGCCTTCTGGGAGGTTCTGTGATGGTCGTCTCATCATAGATTTGATAGGTACGAAGGTGAATTTTTTTATTTTATCTAAAAAAGAGTATGATTAATGATTTTACGTGATATGTAAGGTGAATATTAACCCGAACGATACATTTTGGTTTTAATTCAGCAATCAACATCGATAAAATTTAAAATTAGAGTTTAATAGAAACGTTATAAATTCGATTATTATACACTTTATTTTTATTTTTTTTATAATTCTGAGTATTGTACACTGGGGACGATTTAAAAGATAATAAGTATAATCTTAGTAGTAGCACAGTTGCATCCACGAGCACCAATGTGAACTGTAATTCATGAAGAACTCATTTGGTGCATGCTTTTACTAGCTACAAGGTTCAGAAGCCAATAGTCGGCAGCTCAAAAAAGAGTTAGTTTAATGTACGGACTTATGAAATTTGGGAAGGTGAGAAGTTCTTTATAAACAAAAAAATTCTTTCGCAAGAAAATTAAACACATGACAAATGTCATAAAAGAACAATTTTATGATTATGTCAAGGGCATCAAGGTCTGAGAATCAAAAACTTGTCATTACGAGCTAGAGGCGGGCTAAGCGAATTCCTCTTTCTCTTAAATTTAATCAAGGTCCGCTTTCAAACAATCGAAGCAGCTTGAAGAACAAAATTTCTCGTCACTGTTAACAATTAATTGCACATTGATGTTGTGAACTAATACATTTTTTTTTTTGGTTTAATGGTCAGGGATGTTTAGGCCGGTTTACGCATACTTCGATTAATCTTTTTCTTAGTTCGGTCAAAGGCTGGTCATCCCGATATGACCTGATCTAAAAAATTATCAAAATTCAAATTCAAGACATCTGTTTTACAACTCGTCTCTTTTATTACTTGAATTATACCTTGGGTTTGAATTAGCANCCATCCACTTTTTCATTTTTCCTATTTTCATTTCTTACCAAACATAATGTTTTATCTATTCCTCTAATTTTGCATCCTTCTATTTTTCAATCGTACTGCACCAAGCATAAATCTTTGGAGGACTACCCATCTAGCTGGCCCCAATGAGCTTTAGTGACTTTTCATTTGATTAAAAATCGACTTGCTAAGATATTCTTTTTTCCGATATTAATTTATCAAATTTTTAATTTGATTGGATTCATGGTATGTCAACCAACATCAAAACAATTTAGTATTGAAGTAGATCATGAGCTAGTGTCATATATGAATAAGTATGAAGTAACTTGAGTTGCATTAATTTAAAATCGATATAAGAATATTACGCATTTGCCTCCTAATTTTATTCCAATATTATGTATCTAGCAATAGAAACAGATCTTCCTCAATCTCAACAAACTCTTATTACTGTCAGCTAAGACAATTAATCAAGTAGTTTAAACTTAAGAACTCACAACTGAAGTTTTCTTAAAGACAAGTTTGGTGCAACTACAAAGGAAAAAGAAATTCCACCATTACTTTATTAAACCAGAAGATAAACAAAGAACATATTGACAGAGGAAGTTCATCAACTCAAACAATGACAGATGTGCCATTTTCTTCTCAAATCCCCCAAAATAGTTGACCATCAGAACCAGTATCCTCCTCTCTTTCTGACGTCAGGGTCTGGGGAGGGTCATATGCACGTAGCCTTACCCCTCTTTCTGATCAGAATTATTATTTAATTTTCTCCTTAACTTTGCGAAACAGAATCTAAGCAAGCAACCCACCACCTAAACATTTGTGTAATGAAAACTTTTACAATTTATGGAAGAAAATCATCAATGGCATCAAAGTACCTTAATATCACCCTTTCTGATGGTACGAGAATTGTTGTCAAGGAGGGTTTCTAGTGATCTGGATTGTCTCTTCCTGGCCCTGCCTGCTTCTTTTAATAACTCTGCCAATCTCCTTCTCTCATCATCCACATCAGGATTTGCTGTTCCAAGCTTCTCCTCTCTCATCCCGACGACATATTCCAAAATTTCGACTGCATCATTAGTCCTGCATAAAATGTAAATCACGAGGCTCGAGAGATTATAACAAAAATGTAAAACTAAAAGCAAAAGAAACTAATGAGTAGATAGATTCACAAATGCTCTTTAGACTTCTATTCAAGATTAGGCTCAAACTGTCGAACAAGGTTATATATCTAATGCTTCAATAACTGGATGAACTCTACATATTCTGTCCTCAACTGCATTGTAGAAATACTCGAAAGAAGGAAAGGGAGAGAGAACATTAATTCTTTATGCTATTGTAATGAAATAAGAGAAGGAAAATACCTGCCCAAGGCATCATAAGTGCCAGCAAGATTGCTGTAAACCCCTAGTGTGTCAGGGTGATAAGGTCCACATTCAGTCTCCAAAATAGTCCTTGCTTCTTCAAAGAGATCTGCAGCTTCGTTTATTGCGTAAAGTTGCACACAGACAAGTCCCATTTGGTTCAGAGCAATACCAAAGAGAGCAGATTTCTTCTCTCCAATTGCCCGAAACTTTGAAATTGCACTTGTGAAAGAGTTATAAGAATCAGAGTAACTTCCCAGCATATAGTACAAGACCCCCATCTGAGACTCAATTCCTGCAATTGTGCTTTGTTGACCAGGTGCATTGCCATATACCTTTAAGGCCCTCTGAAGCAATTTAAGTGCCTGATCAGGTTCATTCAAAGATTCATAGATAGCAGAAATGTCAATNATATGTTGATGTGTATTCAGCTAAATACACCCTAATAAGCAATGCAAAGAACCAAGGTAAGCTTCTGTTACACTTACCAAGTATATATTATTGAGTATATATGTTGCAATAAGGATGCAATTTGGACAGGTTAATCCGATTCACCAGAAACTATTTAGTCTTTGGATAGAGATTTCAACACTCAGGTTGGGCTTGGTAATCCCTTAGGGGTGGTTTAGCGCTTAAGTCTTTTCTCTTGTAAATAAGATTTCTTAGGTTCAATATTTCTTACACCCCTTATGGGTCAGTCACCTTACTTCTCGGGAACATATCCTTAAACTAAATCAAGTTACGGTAGTCAGTTTAGAACTCGAGAGAGTAGTCGACATAAATCTAAACACTCTATAATCAAAAAAATTGGGCTTAGGTCAAATATCTTCAAATCATTTTAAATTTTGGCAATATTTTGGTTGTGGTCGTGAGTATTCAAGATTCAATTTTAACCCTCCACGAATTATTGAATTTGTGTTCGATCCAAATTAAACCTGAATTTAACCTAGTCTAAATTAAGTATTCATATAATCAAATTTGATATCAATCCAACTTGAATCCCATTTTTTAACCCACGAACTGGAGTCGAATTAAAATTTAAACTTGGATTACGTTATTTAGATTAAGAGTCTTATAATTTGGATTATATTTGTGTTAGACTTGTCAACCTACCCAACCAATGCACCCCTGTTTTGCATATTTTTCCTTTAAGGAACTTGCTTTGGGTGCATATCTAACTGTTCTTGCACTGTAATTATGTGGTAGCAGGTTTTGAAAATCCAATGGAGTTCTGTTGTGGCAGTTATTACGGTGAATACATCGATTGTGGTAAAACAGCGAAGGTGAATGGTACCATCTATGGGCTACCATGTCATAACCCATCAAGATATATAAGCTGGGATGGCATACACTACTCTCAGGCGGCCAACCTATTGATTGCAGAAGTCATTCTCAATGGCTCATTGTCTGATCCCCCAATTTCAATCAGAGAGGCTTGTCAAAATCCTAAGAATGCTTAGTGACAACGCAAAATCTGTCAAAAATTATCATCCATTTGCCTATNAGAGGCTTGTCCAAATCATAAGAATGCTTAGTGACAACGCAAAATCTGTCAAAAATTATCATCCATTTGCCTATGGATTTGCCAATTTTACCATAAATTGATGGCTTTTGTGTAGTGATTAATTATATTTTAAGTTGTTTCGGTTAACCGGAAAAGTCACTGTAGTGATGGACATTTCACCAATTAATGACCGTGTTTGCTCGCATACTTGACAATAAAACCCCACAGTATTTATATCCTTCAAAGTAATAGTGATATACTTTCTGTTTGAAAAAAAAACGGAATGATGGAAATTGAAAGTGATACTCTTTCTATCATTCAAGGATAAATTCTTGCTTCCCTCTTTTGTGTTTGGTAGGATGGATGGATGGAAAATAGGAAGAATAATCGATACATATCTTAGCATTATATCTATATATGAAATTAATGTATACACAATATATAATAGGTAAATATGATATATGCACATAGTAAAGGTTATATAAGTAAATAACAAACATTTCGGCACACATAATTAATTTTTCATCCACTTTTTCTCCCAATTTTGAAGGGATTGATTTTGGTGAATTGGAAGGAAAATTAATCTATCAACTTTTTCATTCTTCCTATTTTCATTTCTTACCAAACATAATGTTTTATCTATTCCTCTAATTTTGCACCCTTCTATTTTTCAATCGTACTGCACCAAGCATAAATCTTTGGAGGACTACCCATCAAGCTGGCCCCAATGAGCTTTAGTGACTTTTCATTTGATTAAAAATCGACTTGCTAAGATATTCTTTTTTCCGATATTAATTTATCAAATTTTTAATTTGATTGGATTCATGGTATGTCAACCAACATCAAAACAATTTAGTATTGAAGTAGATCATGAGCTAGTGTCATATATGAATAAGTATGAAGTAACTTGAGTTGCATTAATTTAAAATCGATATAAGAATATTACGCATTTGCCTCCTAATTTTATTCCAATATTATGTATCTAGCAATAGAAACAGATCTTCCTCAATCTCAACAAACTCTTATTACTGTCAGCTAAGACATATTAATCAAGTAGTTTAAACTTAAGAACTCACAACTGAAGTTTTCTTAAAGACAAGTTTGGTGCAACTACAAAGGAAAAAGAAATTCCACCATTACTTTATTAAACCAGAAGATAAACAAAGAACATATTGACAGAGGAAGTTCATCAACTCAAACAATGACAGATGTGCCATTTTCTTCTCAAATCCCCCAAAATAGTTGACCATCAGAACCAGTATCCTCCTCTCTTTCTGACGTCAGGGTCTGGGGAGGGTCATATGCACGTAGCCTTACCCCTCTTTCTGATCAGAATTATTATTTAATTTTCTCCTTAACTTTGCGAAACAGAATCTAAGCAAGCAACCCACCACCTAAACATTTGTGTAATGAAAACTTTTACAATTTATGGAAGAAAATCATCAATGGCATCAAAGTACCTTAATATCACCCTTTCTGATGGTACGAGAATTGTTGTCAAGGAGGGTTTCTAGTGATCTGGATTGTCTCTTCCTGGCCCTGCCTGCTTCTTTTAATAACTCTGCCAATCTCCTTCTCTCATCATCCACATCAGGATTTGCTGTTCCAAGCTTCTCCTCTCTCATCCCGACGACATATTCCAAAATTTCGACTGCATCATTAGTCCTGCATAAAATGTAAATCACGAGGCTCGAGAGATTATAACAAAAATGTAAAACTAAAAGCAAAAGAAACTAATGAGTAGATAGATTCACAAATGCTCTTTAGACTTCTATTCAAGATTAGGCTCAAACTGTCGAACAAGGTTGTATATCTAATGCTTCAATAACTGGATGAACTCTACATATTCTGTCCTCAACTGCATTGTAGAAATACTCGAAAGAAGGAAAGGGAGAGAGAACATTAATTCTTTATGCTATTGTAATGAAATAAGAGAAGGAAAATACCTGCCCAAGGCATCATAAGTGCCAGCAAGATTGCTGTAAACCCCTAGTGTGTCAGGGTGATAAGGTCCACATTCAGTCTCCAAAATAGTCCTTGCTTCTTCAAAGAGATCTGCAGCTTCGTTTATTGCGTAAAGTTGCACACAGACAAGTCCCATTTGGTTCAGAGCAATACCAAAGAGAGCAGATTTCTTCTCTCCAATTGCCCGAAACTTTGAAATTGCACTTGTGAAAGAGTTATAAGAATCAGAGTAACTTCCCAGCATATAGTACAAGACCCCCATCTGAGACTCAATTCCTGCAATTGTGCTTTGTTGACCAGGTGCATTGCCATATACCTTTAAGGCCCTCTGAAGCAATTTAAGTGCCTGATCAGGTTCATTCAAAGATTCATAGATAGCAGAAATGTCAATNGAAATAAGAGAAGGAAAATACCTGCCCAAGGCATCATAAGTGCCAGCAAGATTGCTGTAAACCCCTAGTGTGTCAGGGTGATAAGGTCCACATTCAGTCTCCAAAATAGTCCTTGCTTCTTCAAAGAGATCTGCAGCTTCGTTTATTGCGTAAAGTTGCACACAGACAAGTCCCATTTGGTTCAGAGCAATACCAAAGAGAGCAGATTTCTTCTCTCCAATTGCCCGAAACTTTGAAATTGCACTTGTGAAAGAGTTATAAGAATCAGAGTAACTTCCCAGCATATAGTACAAGACCCCCATCTGAGACTCAATTCCTGCAATTGTGCTTTGTTGACCAGGTGCATTGCCATATACCTTTAAGGCCCTCTGAAGCAATTTAAGTGCCTGATCAGGTTCATTCAAAGATTCGTAGATAGCAGAAATGTCAATAAGACCACTGGCAATCTCTTCAGGGGAGCTCCCGGAAAGGGGCTTCAAATAAATACGAAATGCATTTTCACAGTACGATTTCGATTCCCTGAATTTTCCAATCTTGTTGTACAAATCAGCCAATCGAACAAACACCGAAGCAACGGATGAATGATTCTCTCCCTTGGTTGACTTAAACGCGGTTAGTGCTTTTTGATAAGCAAAAATAGCCTCATCATATCGAGCCAACGATAAATATGCATCACCAATGTTGCAATCAATGAAAGCAACATCAGCTTCCTGGCCATTGGCAGCCATGGCCATGCTTGCTAAAACATAATGTTCAAGAGCACCTTCATAATCTCCTTTGGAGTCACAAATCAGTCCCATAAGTCTCCTATCTGCTGCTTCTTCAGGAGAAGCAGGGGAGCCATGCTCTCTGTGAATGTCAAGAGCCATCTGACAAAGCCTCTGGGCATCATCAAATTGCAAGGCCTGCACATGGGCTTCAGCCACATACCTACAAGTCTCACCCAATCTTGGGTCATTTTCACCCAGGACTTGTCTCTGAATCTCCAACCCTGCAGTGTAGAGCAGTATCGAATTTTCAATCTGTCCTAGCATTGCATAAGTATCTCCTAACTGCATACACCCTGCAAATTTAGCAAGTGCATGTTTTTGGCTTTCATCCATCACAGGAATTTCAATCGAGCGCTCAAGAACAGGTATTGCCTCACTGTACTGGCCTAATCTGCAATATAATGCTGCTACTACATGCAAACACATAACAAATTCTAAATTGGGCTTGTCAGTTGCACGATCCTCGAATGATTTTACTGCTCGAAGAGCCAATTCAAGAGCTTTCTGAGGATTATCACCTGACGAAACCAAGTCCCTTGTTTGTTTAAGTAAATATGGTCCAAGGTCCTCAGTCCCATTCTGCAACTTCACCCCTCCTGAAGGAGAATTCTTCTCATTCTTCATGGAGGAAATCGAATTTAGTTTTCTTGGACTCTTAACGTTTCGCTTACCAGTAGGAGGTCTCTCATGGAAAGGTTTGCTTCTTGGACTTGGTTTTGGGGATGATTCAGAGTCCAATTGCAAGTGAGAAAGCCTCTTTGGTTGTGCAGGAGAATTAGACTTAACACTTGCAGAGTGGGTCTTAATTATCTTTCCAAACTTTTCATTCAAAGACCCAATTTCTTTATCAAAAAGACTATCTCCTGCTTCTTTGTTCTCCATGGCTATCTCCTTTGTCATCTCTACCTCCCCATAATCTCCTCCCACAAGAAACCGTAGTTCAGAATCAATTCTCGACTCCTCCCCATACGACAAGAAACTACGCCTCGATGGAGAATGATCAGAGCTCTGCATCTCACAGACATTGTGATACAGTTGCTCAATAGAGTTGTCAACAATCCCATCCATAGCCAGATCAATTGAGTCGCTCTCGGGACTATGAGTACTCAATGGACTTCTGGGAGAACTCTCCTTGAAAATTTCCTTATAGGGCACGTAGTGTCCACTTGGTGTATTGGCAATGTTGTCTCCATTTGATCCTTCCATGAAAAACTCAGGCATCTATACACTGAGAATATGAATCAATGAAGACCCCGGAAGTGTTTCTACAATAGGAAGAAAACCCATTTACAAATTACTAAAAAAAAAAGAAAAAAAAATCTCATAGCATCAACAAATTATCATAATGCACAATCTAAAAATTTCAATAATGTAAGTACAAAACTAATTCACACACCCCCCCCCCAAAAAAAAAAAAAAAAAAACACACACACATGATACGGAAACATCATTCATACTACAAAAGTTGCATAAAAGGTGATTCAAAATTCAAAGTATTTAACATGATTGAAACAATAGTTGATAATGAAGAAAAAGAAACAATTTAATATCCCAAAAAAAAAAGACAGTGATAAGACAATGGAACCTTAAAGGACAAACCATGTTGAGGCCATACCTTAAAATCCTATTGACAAAAGACAAAAGAAAGAGAAGGTGAAGGGGTAATGGTGTCTGGGTTTATAGGCTTTATGCATAAATGGCTGGAGGGATATAATGGTACGTCTCTCCTGGTTTCTAATATATATAGAAGTTGATGGGTCGAAGAAGAAGAAGAGAAAAAGGGTGGTTGAAGCGTAGCTACGTAGAGGACGATGGCAAGAGGGGGAATCAAAAAAATGAAATATTGATATAATTTGGGGTAGACATGAAGATACATACACGCTGGAAATGAATTTGGATGCAGGGTTGGAGAGAGATTGGGATGTTGAAGCGAAACGAAGGCGACTTGTCTCCCACCACCGCCACCACCAACAACGCCGCCGGCCTGTAACCGCCAAATTATGCTTTTTAGGCTCTTGTTTATATTTTTTTTTTGGGGGACTTTTTCCACGTTGCATTCTGAATGATTTCAAGCTTTTCATTTTATACAAGATTAAATTTTTCGTATTCCAGCTTTAATATGTAAAAAGTATTATAATGTAATCTTTTTATTAATTTTTGTTGCTATTTTGGTCAAAAAAACACAAAAAAGGTAACAAAAATTTCATATTATAACACTTTTAATACACGAGAATACAATATAAAATTTAGGGAGAATTACATTCACACCCTTTGAGGTTTGTTACTTAGTCACTCAAATCTCCTGACATTTAAAGTATTACACTCAGACCTCCAAATTTTTGTACGTGAGTAATATTTAGACCCCTATTATAAATATATTTATTAATAAATTACATTCAAATTTCCTGAAATTTGTAAACATATATTACGTAGATCCCTTAAGTTTAAAATGTTATATGTAGACCAAAAATATTTTAATCAAAAATAAAATATTAAATATTTTAAATTTTATAATTAAAATTCATGTTATATTGTATTATTTATTTAAATAAAATAAAAAATAAAAAATCAATTTTTTCTTAAAAAATTATAATTAATATATAATTATTTTGTCTATTAGAATTTAATTTTGTCATTTAAACGACCAAATTAAAATATCAAACTATCCCAATTGAAGTTAAAAGATATTTTGTTCATTACAATTTGACCCCTATTTAATTTTTTAGTTTTATTCTAATAGATATTATAAATATATATTAATTATGCTATTTTTTTTAAAAAATAGATTTTTATTTTTTATTTTATTTAAATAAATGACATAATATAATATAAATTTTTGTTGTAAAATTCAGGTTCTATTAAGAATAACTTAGACCCCTTATTTGATTTTTTTTTTTTTAGTTTTATTTCAATAGATAGTATAATTTGTATACTAATTATAATTTTTTAAGAAAAAAATTGAGTTTTTATTTTTGATTTTATTTCAATAAATGATACGATAAAACATGAATTTTTGTTATAAAATTTAAAATATTTTATATTTGATTGAAATATTNTAGTTTTATTTCAATAGATAGTATAATTTGTATACTAATTACAATTTTTTAAGAAAAAAATTGAGTTTTTATTTTTGATTTTATTTCAATAAATGATACGATAAAACATGAATTTTTGTTATAAAATTTAAAATATTTTATATTTTATATTTGATTGAAATTTTTTTGGTCTAAATATAATATTTTAAATTTAAGAAATTTAAGTATTATATGCGTACAAACTTTAAAGGGGTCTAGGTGTAATTTATTAATGGATATATTTACAGCAAGAGTCTAAGTGTTACTCGCATATAAATTTTAGAGGGTTTGTATATAATATTTTAAATATAAGAGGATATGAGTGATCAAGTGACAAATTTCAAAAAGTATCGTAAATCTCCCTAANACGGTGCAAATTGAGATTTTTTATCTTTGGGGGTGTACATTGATACAATTTTCTATTTTTGAGGGTGTAANTATCGTAAATCTCCCTAAACTTTAATCATTAAAAATATTAAAGTGGAAAACTTAAAATTTGTTGGGTACAAAATACAATTCACTCGTTTTTAAAAAACAGAGCAATTTACTTTTCGCTGTGACTTTGTCATACGTGCTTGGCGCTATTAACGGCTTTTTCAACGCCAAGTGATCTAGTGACAGCAGTGTTGTTGAAAGAGAGTACGAAGGTCCAGTTATCATACACCACGTGGCAAGAGAGTAATGTGTTTGATACGTGACCTTCAGTTACGGGATGATTATTGAGTTGAGTTANAAATTAGAACGATCTTTCAGAGTGTAAAATGAGATTAACCCAAAATTATACCATACTTCAAATGTGGCATCTTTCCTCTCCTAGCTGAGTTGTCGATGTTTGGAAGTTACCTCTCTTGTACATTGTATGAACTCAATCTATAGTAGCACTAGCCAAGAAATCAATGTTCCTTGACTCTTTCGCTGTTTTTTTTTTTTTTTTNGTACGAAGGTCCAGTTATCATACACCACGTGGCAAGAGAGTAATGTGTTTGATACGTGACCTTCAGTTACGGGATGATTATTGAGTTGAGTTTAATGGGACATCATGTTATGTGATCATCACCTCTCGAGGCAGATGGACTTTTAGAAATTTTGGAACTGGGGTGTGATACTGATTGGGACTTTGCAGTTGAGGGCTCCACATTTAGAAAAATTAGTTGTTATGCCAGCTACGTACTACAATTCTTGAGTTGTTCTTTTTCGATATTGTCCGCACCACGCCAAGTTGGGCTCATCATTTCCAATCCGAACCCACTGTCCTCGAGGGGGAGCTTGATGCCCCAGCCTAGGGTTTTGTAATGTTCATGTTGTGCTAGATATTTAA
>CAUOFW020003658.1:524005-534727 GCA_963454935.2 Ilex paraguariensis | reverse complement strand
TATTTTTTAACGATTATATTAATAGATATCAACGAAAAGTGGTTATGTTTACACATGTACAAACGTCATGAGATGTAGGGGTAATATTCTAAATGTGAAGGGGTTCAAATGATTAAGTGACAAACATGAGGGGATCTAGGTATAATTTATCAATTTAGTTTTAGGTGCACATTAATACAAATTTCTATCTTTGAGGGTACAAATTGAGATTTTTGATCTTTGGGGGTGTACATTGATACAAATTTCTATCTTTGACGGTGCAAATTGAGATTTTTTATCTTTGGGGGTGTACATTGATACAATTTTCTATTTTTGAGGGTGTAAATTGAGATTTTTAATCTTTGGGAATGTAAATTGAAATTAGAACGATCTTTCAGAGTGTAAAATGAGATTAACCCAAAATTATACCATACTTCAAATGTGGCATCTTTCCTCTCCTAGCTGAGTTGTCGATGTTTGGAAGTTACCTCTCTTGTACATTGTATGAACTCAATCTATAGTAGCACTAGCCAAGAAATCAATGTTCCTTGACTCTTTCGCTTTTTTTTTTTTTTTTTTGAGCACCCTGCTTGGTGCTGTAATTTTTGTAACAGCCTTTAGCTTGTAAATTTGCATAGCATATCAATACAATGTTTACTTCCCCTTCCCCCCCCCCCAAAAAAAAAAAAAAAAACCCATGAATAACCAGGCGACAATTCCCTCGTCAACTCATATTTTAGCTCTCTTGAACTTGACATCAATCGGCAAATGAATCTCAGAAATTGATCATCTTCATCCTTAAAAGGCCACTCCTTCACTGCTTGCTGTCTAAAATTTCCCATGTCGCCAACTCAACCAATTTTTATTCCGGGTAACCCAAAAGTAGTATATTTGTATACAAGTAGACGACATCAATATAAACATCAGCCCCAGGCACTATATATATCCACACAAAAATTATGCAATTTGTATAACATTACATTTCCTTTCATACATGACTGGTTAACACCAGAGTAAATAGAACCCGAAAATGGTTTTATATTATGTGGATTTGAAAATGTAGAGGGAATATCCTGAGACGAGAGAGCTCAAGGCTAAGGCCACAAAAGCCGCGTATGACAGTGCAACAGATGCGGTCGCCATTTCTGGAAACTTGTCTTTGCCCCAGTTGGACTCCCAGTCTTCAACTCTAGTGGCAGCTGATGATGATGCCGATATCAGAAGATAGGCCAGCAGCTGCCATTACAAAAAAGAAAACCATAGAAGTCACCTTAGTATACCAGCACAACAAAAAAAAAAGGGAAAATCGAGTCTTTGGGATGAGGCCCATCCTCATGTCCAAAGTAGAGGTGCAACTCGGGCAAGTTGGAAGGTCAATTCTATGTCCATAATTTTCAACTCGAACCCAACTTAAACTCAAGGTATTCAACCCGAGTATTGCCCAAGCTGAATTGAGACGGGCTTGGGTTGAATTCAGGTTTTTTAATTCAGACTAATTTCAGGTTAAAATTCGGGTTGAATTCGAGTTACAAATTACACAAAAACACAATACAAAGAAATTATCAAATTAAACCAAAAGGTCCAAGATACCGTAGCCATAGCCACCATCACCAGAGTCACTGCCCACTGCCACCACACCACAGCCACTTCACACTGCCACCACAACCACAACCACAACCACAACCGCAGGCCACTTCACACTGCCACCACAACCACAGCCACTTCACACTGCCACCACCTGGTCAGTGATATCCTTCGCTGAGAGGCGCAGATCTGAGAGAGGTCCTCTAAGTCGTGGTCTTCGATGATGTGGTCTTTGCAGATAGTGAGAGGGAGACTGAGAGGGAGGCTAAGAGATGGAGAGAGGCAGAGAACGAAAGATGACATCTAATTGGGAACTCTAGTGGCTACTGGCTGGTTCTTAATATATATAATTTGTCGGGTTCGGGTTGAATCCAATAATCCGAGGCCTCAGCCTGCATGTTGTGTTGTCCAAATTCAATTCGGGATAGAGTTTTTGACCACGGGCCCAACCCAAAATTTTAAAACCTCAACCAAAGCTCCATTTTTTTCGGGTTGAACTCGGGGTTGGCCTGCCTAAGTTACACCTCTATACACCATGGACACTGAAGGAGATGGTTTTATTACATTAGTCAGGCTCAAGTCATCTGCTCAGTTCTAGTCTATTAATGCAACTTTCAGGTCTGATTGAAATCCATGACTAATGAGAATGGAAGTGCAATAGCACCTTAGATTGTGATTTTTCCTCTTACTAGCCTTCATATTATCTTTTCCTCCTTTTTTTGACAAAACACCAATTAGTAAACTAACCTATCAGAAAAGCGACACTGCACTTCAACCCTCTCATTCAAAAAATTGTCACATAACTCTTCAGGATTTGTAAACCAAATCAGATGAGGGGGTTATGTTACTAAACTAGACAACCTGCAGCCAGCTTGTGTTTGTTAGCAGACGAAACACTAACAATCATTCCAGCAACATACACAGGTTATAATGATGCATGGTACAAATGTAAAAGAAATGAGAAACAGCTGAGTTTCAAAGATTATTTGTAAGAATAGTGTCTTAAACCTGCTGCTCCAATTATGGTTTAAAAATATCAACCCCCTACGTAAATCTGTTTTAGTTCAAGGTTGTGAAACATATTTGAGTACAAAATTTCAGACAACCCAACTATTTTGCTGTCACTCCAAATTCTTTGCTTTAGAAACAGGCAGTTTCTTCTCCATTGAAAAGCCAAAAGCAAAATAGAACAACCTGAGAAGTGGATGGTCCATCATGATAAGGTTCAATAACATAAACTATCACCTCGATCCAATTCCCTCTTTAATACAAAACTAATGAAAAAAGGTCTATATACTAATGTCACATGTTCCCACCCAATGGACTTTTCTATCAGTTTTACCTAGTGAATTGGACGGAAATGATTAATTCTATGATTATGGAAGTTTCAAGTTAAAATTAAAATTAAAACAAAATAAAAATAAAAAGGTAAAAGTTGAAGGGTATGTCTTGTTATTCACCTTATCAGAATGGAATGGACCATCAGCATAAATTTTATATGCGTGGTCCCCATGATATTACTCTCATATGGCCCCAGAACATGGAAAAGTAATAAGACCCAGAAACAATTTGCGTAAAGTGTAATCCATCAATGGCCTAGTTAGGTCGTGCCATAAAAAAAAATCTTCAAATTCATAAATAATTGGATAAGCCTCCTGAATCCCTATTATGATCGGACATCAAATAATTTCCATCACAAAAACCAATCCAATTATTTGAATTGGAACTCAATCAAGAAAAGTATTTTTGAATTGAAACTCTACCTTAGACGTAGTATGACGTAAAATGCTCATGACCTGACTTAAAAGATTTGAACTTAGGAGATGCTCGTTTCTGTTACCGCTAGAACTTCCTCTTAGAGTCACCAAAAAAAGTATCACCACCTATCGAAGATTATCTCCGAATAATGAAGCAACAGCAACTAATTAAACATTTTTTTTGTTTTTTTTGAAGGAAATTAATTAATGTTAGTCTAATACGAAGAATGACCTACCTGATCAATGGCGAAATCAAAGTAATATCGGAATTGGTGCCGAACAAATGATTTTCCGGTGGCTAAATTGACGGCCAGATCGAATGCTTGAGCTCCTGAATACACAAACCCTATCACGTTCACCGACATACAGTACCTGCCCATCCCCCAAAATCAAACCGTCAGTTTCAACATGCTTTTACACACTTCTGATTCTCACATATACGGATATTGAATTGTGTGTGTGTGTGTGTGTGTGTGTGAGACAGAGAGAGAGAGAGAGAGAGAGACCTGAACTCCTTGTAGCGGTCGAAAGAATCAACAGCCCAACCCTGATTCTTGTCAGCGACCATTACGGAGAACGAAATCAAACAGAACAAAAATCCACAAACCCTAAACCCTAAAGCAGTCGTTTTCAACACTCTATCTCTCTTCGTTCTCCTCAAAGTCGACAGCGGCGGCCTCAATTTCCTCCCACTCCAACCACCACCACCACCACCAGCTTCCACTGCTACGGTACCTAGATCCGCCTTCGTCACCACCGCGGGCTCTTCCCGAACATACCTATTCACCATAGCCACCGGCGACGGAGACCTCTCCGGCACCTGTCCAGGCGGATTCTCAGGCGTATACGTCTGGAACTTCTCTTCAGTCGGGGATAATACATGACTAAGAGATGATTGATCGGAAGAAACAGATGATCGAGCCGGTGAATACTCCGGAGACTTTTCCGGTACTGACGACAGTTTCCGGTCTAGAGGATTATTGGAGCCGGAATGGGTCGCCGAAGCTTGTGTTGGGGCATCTGAGATAGTCTTCTTGTCGTCGTTGTCCATTTTCCTTGCGGGTCTCCGCACTACAAACGATCGTAGAGTTTGCTTGAAGATTAAGCGATCCCAGTGGAAATTTGGAGGTGAGAAGGTTGTAAAAGATTGCCAAGAATTGATATCGACAGGGATGGTTTTTCTTAGATCAAATTACGTTTTTGATCCCCCCACAACTTTACTTCGTATTTCACATTGCCCTCTAAGCTAATCAATTTCTCATTTTTCATGGTAAATGTAAGTAAAAATGAAATTTTGTTTCACCAAGGAGAAAAATGCCACATATTCTAACATTGTACGATTCTATTTTTGTTCTGATTTATGTTATAATATAATTTTAAAAAATGAATAATTTATAGCACAAGTTGAAATGAAAGATACTAACAAGCTGGACCAAGCCTAACTTAAAATTATTGATCAGACCTAGATCAAAAATACAAGTCAAAGACTAAGCCTATCGCCTTTAAAAACTCAATCCCATAAATCGCAAATCTCACCTATACATAGAAAACATCACACATATCTCAACACACATCTCTTAAATAATAAGAATCTCCGACTATCGTAACCATTCCCAGTGGAATGTATTTGCTCTGTTAAATCCTCTACTTGATTTTTGCATAAACACTTCTGTGTATCATAATTCAAGAGATATAAGTATAATTTATCTTCTTTTTAACAGTGGACATTCTTTCTTAGATCCAGAAACGCGTCAAGGGCCGATTTCGAAGACTGACTTCTACTCGCTCACTCAGTGGTAGAGGTGCACGCACGGGTGTCTTCCAGCAACTAACAAGAAAACGCCAGCCAGGCTTACTGTTGCTCGGCGCCCATGCCTAATTATTGTAATGGACTTGCAAAATGTTAATCGTACCTTTGATAATTAGTTAATTTTAAGTAGCAATTACCTAAAAAACCACTGCCTAAAACACCACCTCATTGAGGTGAACAAAATAAGCAATAAAAACTAACAAAAATATTATATTATAATATTTTAATACATTGAAAATGTAATATAAAAAATATAATTTTTAAAGGTGCAAAATAAAAATTTCTAAATCTTTTGTGGTGCAATGTAAAATTCCCCGTAAATGTTATCCCAAAAAATAATAACCTCCTCCCGAGAAAATGTGTTCACCTTGAAAACTGAAAAACTCTTACCCAAAAAGCAGTATAAATAATCAAACAACTGATGAGTGGTACACAAGCAGTAGTCAAACCCTATAATTCCAACCACCACTAAAGGAAATTTGGTCAAATAATAAAGTTTGAAAGTAACAAAATACTAGCTACATGGTACAAGAAACATATGTTCCACTGCTAACTTCGGCATGGGAAATATGCCTATGATCTAGGAAGAATTCGTGTGCTTCGTAGTAACGCGATAAGACAATGTTATAGAGCGGATGGACAGGTTCCAACAGATTGGAATAGGGCCCCATTACTGCCCAGGACAACGGTGGAGAATCGACATCTTCTGACCAGCTATACTGACTAACTGATAGGCCACTTAGACAATAACAGGTGTGATAGTGGTCTTTGTTCTTCCCAGGTTTGTCTCTGAACCCTCCTTCCACCTGCATCCACAACCAGCATATCAGAATCTGAACCTGGTGAGAAAGAAGACGACACAGCACGAGAGGAGGCCTCAACCTATGTGGAAATTTCACCCTATAAGACAGTGGTGTACAAGTNCCAGCATATCAGAATCTGAACCTGGTGAGAAAGAAGACGACACAGCACTAGAGGAGGCCTCAACCTATGTGGAAATTTCACCCTATAAGACAGTGGTGTACAAGTCGAATGTTGGTATTACTGAATTGCAAGCACTTTGCCTACTGGAAAAGCAAACTTGAAAAGGAAAGGGAAAGCTGACGATTTTATACTACAACTACACCCCATCTTCAAGTTTTGGGATCAAATACATTCTTCGAAGAAAAAGGGGAGGATGTGAGTCGGTCAATTACAGATTTTATGAAGGAAAGTTTTGGAGGGTATATATTAATTCCAAGCAAGAATTCAACAAAGGATTCTAATAAATGCAATACCAACTCAATTTTAACAATCCTCCCAATCCAAACATCCAAAATTATACTTCCTAAAAACGCATTTCCTTTCAAATCTTCTTGTCATATTCTTTCACTTAATATGAAATACCCCTCAATTTAATGCTCGATGAGGTTGAGCCTGTCCATTGGGTTCAGTCAACGGAAAAGAGATTTAAGTTCAAAAACAGAAATCAGGTGTCAAAGACTAGCTTCATTTACTCACCCACATCCCAAGACCACACAACCTACATTGCCTGGCACACATGGGTCATTAAAGTGACAAAAATGGGGGATCAAATAAATTATCCAACAAGACCAATGCTTCTGCCCAGCTCTCTCCCTCCCTTTCTCCCTTTTTTGTGAGGCAGATCTTGATAATACTGTCCCACCCTCGGGCAGACATCAGGAATACCAGACAAAGATAACTAATATTAGATCAAGTGACTGAAATATATTGAATCTAACAGTACCTGAGAGCACAGAAGGAGATATTGCTGCAAGTTCATGCTGTTAAATAGAGGTTTCATATTTGCACGCCCTCTGATAAAATTATAACCATTACTCGAAGGATTTCTCAGATCAGAAGCATTCTGTTGCCCTGAAGGAGAGTAGTAGGAACAGAAAACAAAACAAGTGATGTTAACATCATGAGGAATGAAAATTGAAGCTCAAGAAAAGAAAATTAATAAACAAAAGCAGATAGCAACAAAATAATAAGAGTAATAAGATTGATCAAATTAGAGGACACAAATACAAAAGCATCCCTACTTTTCTAAGTTGGTATACCTTCTGGGCAATGATGACTAGCGTCATCAACATGAGATGACAGGCCTTCCAGACACTGTTCCCCATCAAATAAACCAGATGTTTCATCACTATCGATGCTATCTGAACAGCAGTCTCCTAAACCATCTGATAACCCCAGTTGTTCATCAACAATCGAATGTAGTCTTTGTATCAATGCAGACACTCCTCCCTGGTCACTTGTACATCTATTATCCATTAAAAACTTTAAAGAAAATCAATGAGATGCAGCTTATAGATTGGTAAAATCACCTGCCAAAAGGAGTAGCAGCCATCAACCAATTTATTTGTTCTACCTTGAAACCCACCCTCCCCTCCTTGTCTGAATACTAACCAGTCCTGACATGATGAAAAAACCATTAAAGACCATAGAATCTCAGAGATATTAACAAAGGAAATGTGGTGTAGACTAGGAAGGGAAGAATTAGGGATGAGAAGAGAAGAAGAAAAGGATGAGAAAAGAGAAAGAATTTTGAGAAGGAAGCAATATCAGTATTCAATAATAATCAAAGTCTCCTAAAACAAATACCATATCCCCTATATATATAAGGAGAGCACAAACCCTAAAATAAATAAATAGTCAAAATGATAACTAAGTCCCTAAAAAAGAAAATGACAAATAACTCCTAATCCTTACGTCTGCGCCTATATAACAAAATATAATCTGATTCCTATCAAAATGTTAATTACAACAAATTACACTCAACACAACCTGTTGCTATTCTCTTGATAACCCCCTTAAAGGGAGTATCTAACTCAAGTGTTGAATTGTTTAAGTAACTCGGAAAGAAACGCTAACTTTTAATAGAAGCCAATGCAACATGGACCCTGAGGTGAGGTCAGAAACAGGTAGGAGGTGATTAGTATAACTAGTACTCCATGAATTACTTCACGTTCTACTTCTCAAACAAAATTATATATTACTCCCATTCTTTCATTTATTAAAAGGTAGTTTATCCCCTTATTATTGTCTTTAGACAGTAATATCACTCGAAAGATAGAATGGACAATGGCAACTACCAAAAGGCTTGTTCAACCAATCTAAATCCACACTATATCAAAACCCACCGATGCTCAAAACAATTCATAATATCTTAAAATACTAATACAATAGATTTACTTGTTCTCTATGTAAGTTTCATTTCTAAGTTCAAGCTTGAAAGAGTTCTGCCAACAACAACAAATGGGTCAACATGGTCATCAAACATCTTGTGCCGCTTCTTACCAAAATTTCGTTGTAGATACTCCCAGCCATTGATTTTCAGTCTTCCCTAACTTAGTTTATTATATGGTGAAACTTTGGTGTGTTTTGCATGACAAGGCAGGGCTAACTGAGAACCACCACTTTGTTTAAAGAAAAACAAAATCGAAAGAAAAAATTCAGGGTAGGAAATTGTCATGGTGGAGTTAGAAGCCACAGCTGATAAAGAACCTCATCCAGAATTCCCATTTAAAAGAATCACGATCGACTTACAATTAAACTAGGCAAGTCCAAACGATTAACCTCATTGATAAGAATCATTGTGGCCATCCCACAAAAGGTGTACCTGCCAAAGAAATAATCAGATTCCTGGAGGACAATGCCGATAAAATTCACTCACTACAATATGACCATTCATGTATACATGCATAGTTATTAATATCGTACGATATGTTTTGATACATGACAAAAACGATATGTATCACTTAAGTGTATTGATTTTGCACTATATCAGGCAATACAAGATACAATATACCCGAGATATGAGATGATCCTTACGAGTTGTGTCCAATACATCAAAACAATTTTTTTTTTTTTTTTGGATTTTAACCAAAAAGCGATGCGTTTTCACACGGGATTAATTTTTTGAAATACTAGGAAATGAAATGAAATGACGTCGTTTCACTATCTAGGGTTTTAAAAAATAAAAGTCTTCTTTTGTTATTTGTTTCATAACAAGAACAAATAGTTTAATTGTTAAAAGTGTCATCTTCTTTAGATGTTAGAACTGGAACTCTCTAAATTTTGATATTGATGAATCTTGTTAGAAACTTGAATACTTAGATTGTTAATTTTTTGTNTTTGTTATTTGTTTCATAACAAGAACAAATAGTTTAATTGTTAAAAGTGTCATCTTCTTTAGATGTTAGAACTGGAACTCTCTAAATTTTGATATTGATGAATCTTGTTAGAAACTTGAATACTTAGATTGTTAATTTTTTGTTTTGGTCCTTGTAGTCTTTTTAAATTGAAATTTGAAAATTTTGTGCTACAAGAAATGTTATTATGACCTTTTTTTCATAGGTATATGTATTTTTTAACATTTTTTACAAGATTGCAAGTACCTTATGATACAAAATATGTTATAATATGCAATATACTATTTTTGAAAAATGATATGCCTACCGATACATGTTTTGACAACCTTCCATACGTGCGTGTCACATAAAGAACAAAATATTAAACCAAAGTACCTTACCTGATAATTTACTGTAAAGAAGAAAAACAGAAACTGAAAACTCATTAATGAACAATAACAATTGTATGGCATGAAACCTACCCACCATGAGCTTCAGAACCTGGTTCGCCAGCAATGCCACCTTCATAGGTCTGACAACTGCAGGTGAGTTTACAACAATAAAAGCTTGAGTTACTTAACTTGAGCAGTAGAAAGGGAAAAGGGAGGGAAAAAATAAAAGCAAAAGGTGTCTAAATAAACAATTATAGACCATAATAATGGAAAATATTTCCTCCCTCCCCCCGGAGAGAGAGCACTAGACAGCATTCTGAGACAATTTAGTGACATGATTTTCTTGGTCTTCTATCTTTGGGAATTTAGCTACAAAAATTGACCTTGTAAGAAAAGAATTTCATTTTTCAATAATGCCTGGAAGCTAGGTATGCTCCCAGTCCACCCCTCCCAATACCCTTAGTCAACTGGGAACAAAATAAGCCTTCTCAATTTGGCTTTTGAAGGGAAAATACAACAGACACAAAGAAAGATGAACGTAGAAAATAAAGAATCCACTGATTATTTTGTACAACCACTCCAAGAAGCAGAAATGGTGAGCAGAAATTGCCTAAACCTTTAATCGTGAGGATTGAGGAATGACTGCATCAAATGAACAATACAATGCAGCACTGAAGAATATGTTAAAAATACAACATTCATACCAAAATGTAGACAAAAATAATCCATTTTGAATATTATTCCTATATGTTCCAAGGAATCTGACAAACAAATAGACCAAGCATAAATGAAAGCCATCAGGAGCATTTTACATGTGTTTGTACTTGTTGGAGTATAGATAGTCTAGGTTTATTAGGATTTCTTTTCCCTTTTTTACCCTTACTAAGATTTTTATATTTTGCCTAAACTACAAGGATGTTTAAGTCACTCTGTATTATTTTTGGATATATATACGGGACTCTACTCTTAATTTGAGTATCCCTTTTCACTTACGTTTATTCCAAGTTAGTATCAAAGCCATACACTAACCCTACCTCAAACCCTAACCTTCTCCCTAACCT
>CAUOFW020003658.1:362249-520841 GCA_963454935.2 Ilex paraguariensis | reverse complement strand
ATATAGAGATCGATGTTCACTTTCTTCGGGAGAAGGTCAGCAGTGGTCTTGTTACTCCATCGTTTGTGGGGACCAGTGATCAAGTTGCGGATGTTTTTACCAAACCTGTCACTCTGTCTATTCTTCGGGACTCCGTTGTCAAGCTTGGCTTAGTTGACATTTTTGCGCCTAGCTTGAGGGGGAGTGTTGGAGTATAGATAGTCTAGGTTTATTAGGATTTCTTTTCCCTTTTTTACCCTTACTAAGATTTTTATATTTTGCCTAAACTACAAGGATGTTTAAGTCACTCTGTATTATTTTTGGATATATATACGGGGCTCTACTCTTAATTTGAGTATCCCTTTTCACTTACGTTTATTCCAAGTGTACTATACCACTAAAATGATGTTCCGAACATTTATAAACATCTTGTGATTCATCCATGAAACTAACTATTAAAGACTAAGCAGGTAAGATTTGTACTACAAAAACGAAATTTGGCACGAGTAAACCAATGGCAGACATAATTAACATAAAACAGAGTACTCGGCTGGGGCCAACAGCAAAATGGGAAGAAATAGCTGCTTGAGACCAACCTTAGGATGTAATTTCCAACATTTTGAAACAGCTCGTCATCCAAAATGTTCAGAACACTTGCAACCTGGTTGGACAAAGAAGATTGGAGACATCAGGAAATGCAGATTATTCCATTCATCTATGTCGTGTGATTTCTGGCTTGTATTAGATTTGAAAAGTTATTTAATTCAATAGAGCAACTAGTTGAACAGCATAACTATTGGAAGTGTCCTGAAAGCATGTACAAGTAATGTAAAATGGTGAATGCAAAAACAATGATGAATGCTGTTTTGTTTTCCCATGGAACTCTTTGGTTACAAGTAAGAAGTGGAGGGCACTTTCCACACGAGTGCAGTTGTTCAATCTAGAGGAACTTTACAGGCTTCTTTAAGAAGGATACATGAGTGTTGCTGGTTTTCAAATTTTGGAATAAATCATTTCTTTCACTGAAAGTTTAGAAACCCCTCTTATTCAAATTCTCTCCTCATTAAATGAGGATTACATCAGGAGCAAAAGGAAATAAAGACACCAGATATTATAACTTATGTCTTCCATAAACTGTCCAACTAGTTTAGGAAATTTTCAACCTCTATGATGGTTCGAGAACAATAACTCGATAACTGGGGAATTTTTAAAATCATTGTCCCTATCCCTGAGTAGTTTCTTAGAATTGTTGTTACACCATTTTTGCCAATTTCCAAGGTGTACATAAAGGCTAATTTCTACATCCTGGAAAAGC
Organism: Ilex paraguariensis; assembly: GCA_963454935.2. Lineage (NCBI taxonomy): Eukaryota > Viridiplantae > Streptophyta > Magnoliopsida > Aquifoliales > Aquifoliaceae > Ilex > Ilex paraguariensis. Next base: position 519,547 of record CAUOFW020003658.1, on the reverse strand, counting down.
AATTCTTTTTACATATGTTTTGACAGGGCCCTTATCATGTGTTTATTCCTCAACTCCCCACCTCCTAGTATGGGGAAAAAATAAAAAATCAACCTTATAGTCAAAATATTCTATCCATGGCCTCTATCTATCTTCAAAGCTCACGATATACACACACAAGTAAAATGAATAAAAGGTGATCCCATTTCCAAATCCCCTACTCACTTGATCCCATATTCTCACTATAGGTATCATTAAAACCACCCTCAAACTCTGCATGCAAGCTCACATACATGATATGAGTGTGAGTGTGTGTGCGTGTGTGTGTGTGTGTGTGTGTGAGAGAGAGAGAGAGAGTATACATACAGAAATGGCAGTGTAGCAAGCACGGACATCCAATTCTCCACCGTCATGCATCCTGCAAGAAATTAAAGTCATAAAAAAAGTGCTCAATCTCTTCTTGATATTTTACTAGTGCTCTTACTATATTCAACTCTAGTCAACAGTCTTAGAGTTCAAGTGCAGAATGACTACAAAATGCAAGGTGGTATTTGTTTCTTCATAAGTTATACCAGAAATCCGAATGAACTCCAACATGGTTGAAAGACCAACCTAGAGTCTTAATACCTTCTGAAAAAGCTCAAGCAATTTTCTTTTGTAAAATTCTAAGCTAGCCATGGCATCGAAATTTGTGTTTTTCTCTATAATTCTCCCATGCAGAAAATCAATATGAGATACCTCCAACGGCATCCAAGCGAACCTCTTCTAGGACCCTAGGTTATCTAACAGATTTCTTCCATCCTTTCACTTTCTCATTTGCAGCCCTGCTTCCAATCTCACTATTTCCATAGTCATGCTTTGATTGAACAATGGTCAGTGCGATCCTTTGTATCTACTCACATTTGTAGCTCATCATGTATCCTTTTATTATTGGTGTTACCCCAGAAAGGGGACTTTCAGAGGAGACTACAAGAAAAAGTAAGACAAAAAACTCAGCCTTATTGAACTTAAAAACCCTTCGGCTGAATCAGCTCAGAAACTCCAGTAAAATTCTTCCAGTATCATTGCCCATCATGAAAGTCATAATCTCTGAATGAAGAAGCTTAGGCTTATAGAAGTCAACTAATTTGCATGGCAAAACTCATTAACATATCTTATACCATCCTCAGTAAAATAATGAGAACAAAAGTGAAATGGAGATAAAGCAAAACTCCATTATCTTTTTCACTAGATCGTATTGTTTGAGGCTATTACTGCTGATTTAAATCCAGGTCAATCCAGCCTCACAGCCACATGCATGACAGGTAAAGCCCATTTAAAACATAGACAATCTTAAAGATCCAAACCCCCCCCCCCCAAAAAAAAAAAAAAAAAAAACAAAAAAACCCAACACACCCACACACAAAAACCAAAAGAGAAAGAAAAACATAGAACAACAAAAGAAAAAGAAGAGATAAGAAAACGGAAAAGGCCGTGAGGGATACATCTATCTAATCAAAATCAAGGCAAGATGATAAGGTTAGCAATTCTCTTACAACTATATGCATACACATATAAATAAGCTAACAGATATAATCAACACACAAACACAGATCACACTTCAAGCCTCATGATAATCAAGCAAATATACAGAGATGCTGAATCCATGCAATTTTCATGTGAAACACATTTTGATATTGTTTAAAAAGAAAATGTGTGATGCCACACCTGAAGCCCCCACTTGTGTCTTTCATTCGCAGCAAAAAGGNCCCCCCCCCCCCAAAAAAAAAAAAAAAAAAAAAAAATAACCCAACACACCCACACACAAAAACCAAAAGAGAAAGAAAAACATAGAACAACAAAAGAAAAAGAAGAGATAAGAAAACGGAAAAGGCCGTGAGGGATACATCTATCTAATCAAAATCAAGGCAAGATGATAAGGTTAGCAATTCTCTTACAACTATATGCATACACATATAAATAAGCTAACAGATATAATCAACACACAAACACAGATCACACTTCAAGCCTCATGATAATCAAGCAAATATACAGAGATGCTGAATCCATGCAATTTTCATGTGAAACACATTTTGATATTGTTTAAAAAGAAAATGTGTGATGCCACACCTGAAGCCCCCACTTGTGTCTTTCATTCGCAGCAAAAAGGTGTATAATTTTACTCTGGCAAAAAAGTTAACAATCCATGTCAGATTGCTTGCAAGAGCACAATCATGAACAATTTGAAACTAGTCATTAGTACAACATCTTATGAACTGATTACCGGTTAATTGATGATAAGGATTTATTGCCACCCAATGTTAAAAGTGAGTTGACTGCAGCATAGGTAGTTGCAAGATGAGGCATCTGAGGAAAAGCTGTCAAAATGTTAGTCCATTAAAAGAGAATCAATTCAGTATTATACAAGACCGATCTGCTACACATTAGTTGGACAATGTTAACAGAATATGAACTCTCCATAATAGCAAGTGTAAGTGTCTTCTACAAGTAAAACAAAATTGATCTAATTTATGATTTGTGACATCTAAGAAACCAAGAACAGTTATAGCACCAATGTCAGAAGCAATCTCGGGCACCACTAAAAGGATGGAAGCCAGAATTAATCCATGTCTCCATCCCATAGCACTATTACCACTTAGGTTCATCAGGATTGCAACAGTTCAAAACCAGGCTGTGTGACATCCAACTTTGTCCTTTTCTTAAAAGAAGACTTCCAAAATGCTATAAATAATAGTTAATTTTATAAAGTGAAAGAGAATAAGAAAGTCCTGCAGTAGGGGAAGAATACAAAAAAAAATTTCAAATAATGAAACATTATTCTGTTCAGCTCTTCCAAACTGCTAGCTCACAAGATCAAACTGCTCGTATTATCCTAACTCACAAAATTAACTTGCCTGTCCAGGTCCGCCACCATATCCACCGTTTGGATCCTGCAAATAAAAAAAAACAAATGTGAAATCAATGAATTCATATAAAGCCTTCCCACTGCCCAAAAGAGAACGATTAGCACCATATATTTCAACTAAAGTAAGATAATAATTAAAGTTATACCAAACTCAACTTTCACATTGATCAAACTCTTTTCCACAAGCATTAGGGTTATCTTTGAACAAAAGGGTGTATGGCTAAGTAATGAAAAGCTAATTAGGGTCTCCTAATCACTAGCAAATATCATCTGGACCAATTTGGAATATCTGGCCCTAAACGTTATAATTATTTCTACGTAGCCTTCATAGTTCTAAATTCAAATAAAGAGGACTCTTAATAAATATACAATATAATTTCAGTTTGCCATTAGCAAAGAATAACAGGAAAAATAATCTAAAATTCTTCAGGCACATAAATAATTCAAACAAAAACCAGAAGGCGTATAGATAATCTAAAATTCTTCAGATTGCAAACCTGGCAACGATTTAGGAAGTCAATAGCATCGTTTTCCACTTCAGCTTCAACCGACTCTCCCAATAAAGCTATTGAGTGAATGATCCAGTAGCAAAGCCAAGGTCGGCTGAAATTAACCAACGTTCAGGACAATATCAAGACAGAAAGGAGAGGGTATAGAGAGAGAGAGAGTACTTAGCATCCAAGACGGCAAACTTGCTACCGAGGTTGCGGAGACCTTTGGTGAGATACTTCATATGATTATCACGTTGAACCTCCAACCTTTAAACACATTAAATCAACAAAAGATCAATCAGGAATGAACAAAGAAACATGAAGGATTAAGATAACGGAAAAACTGATAGAATTGAACCGAAAGAATTAGTTATATATGATCGATACATGAAACCATAATTTTCAATGGATCTTGATATCGTACATGACGGATTGGCATTTGGGAGTTACGGAGTAGAACACTTGGTATAACTTAGAAACCTGAGCCTCCACCTGAGATTGCTCTTCTTGAGTCACCGTGGGTTTCGAAACCCTCGGCGACTCCATTTCAATCACCGATTCACTCACGAAGACGTCGTCCGATCTTGCGTTTCCACTAGCTCGCTCGCTTTTCTACTTTTTCAAGCGTAGTCGCCTACTACTAGTAGGTTTCAAAGAGGGTGGGGAAAGAGCGGCGCGAAATTCCTATCTTGTAACAGGGCTAAAAGCCAAAGGACAAATACAAGGCCTGCGCGTGGTCCACCAATGGTTCGAATCAAACTAGTGAGTTTGAGTTATGTTGTTCAAATTTGTAAGTTTGAGTAAAATCGAAAACAAATTAAAAGTGCATAAACTTGTTGTTCGACTCAAACAAAAGTCGAAGTCACACCAAAGACTTAAATACGGTTCGTCTAAATAACTTAAGTTCATCCTACCAACTAATTGCGCTTTTATCGCCTNAAAGTCGAAGTCACACCAAAGACTTAAATGCGGTTCGTCTAAATAACTTAAGTTCATCCTACCAACTAATTGCGCTTTTATCGCCTAAGAAACTTAAACTCTTTATCTTAATAAGATAATATTTTTACAAGACAAATAGTATCATTAATCTAAAGACTCGTTGGTTGAAATTAAATGTCAATTTTATCCATAAACGTGAATTTNCTAAGAAACTTAAACTCTTTATCTTAATAAGATAATATTTTTACAAGACAAATAGTATCATTAATCTAAAGATTCGTTGGTTGAAATTAAATGTCAATTTTATCCATAAACGTGAATTTGACACAATACAAAACTCAAAAATAAAATGATTAATTGGTACAAATCTATATTACTAATAAAACTACCTTAGCAAAAAAAATTAATTTATTATTTTACCCTTATAAAAAAATATAAAATATCTAACATATCCTTTTTTATTTAAATATACAAATTATCATTATATCTTTATTTATTTAAATAACAAACAATTTTTTAATAACTCATATAAATTTTTTGATCTTTACAAAATTTTTGAATAGACATGTTATACTTAACATTATATAAAAAAAAATATTTTTTCAAAACCCCAATATTAATGCACGTCAAGTCGTCGACAGCTCTATTAATACAATATTATATTCAATGCCCAAAAATATATAGATTTTCTCTTCATTCACAATAAAAATAATTCAGTAAAAAAACTATTGAAACGCAAAGGAAAAACAATAAAGACAAAAAAAAAAAAAATCGGGAAAAGAAAAATTTATAACTCTTANGTAAAAAAACTATTGAAACGCAAAGGAAAAACAATAAAGACAAAAAAAAAAAAAATCGGGAAAAGAAAAATTTATAACTCTTAGTACTTGGTAACTCAAATAAAAGAATCGCAGAAAATGAGTCTATTGGATATTTATAGTTATAAAGAGAATATAAACAATTTAGGTATGATAAATATGATAAAATATTTAATTTAGCTACATTATTAATTTTTTTTTAATATATTTTTTCAAATATTTCAACAAAAAAATTTATATGCAACGCAAGTGATACATCGCTATTGATAAAGTCATCAAATTAACTTTAGACACAATGACACGACCGACTTGAGCTTGCTTGTCCTGTTTAACTTGTTCATTCCAATTACTATTATTATTTTCCTAAAACCAACAATAATGTAAATTTTGTATTATAAAAATTCATGGGTATGTGTGTTTATATATGGGAGTTTGATCAGTGTTTAATAGATATTATTTTTCTCTACGTTTGATAGAAGCAAAATGTCACTGCGAGGATAAGTAAGATAATTAATAATGGCTTTGAGTACTTCCACTCTATTAACTCATATGTTGTTATCATGACAAAACAATCATCAAATGAATTGTATATCTTCGGTATAACTTAAACATACCACATTAATTAGTTTTGATGATATTCAAAATTAGTCAAGGTTAAGTTTAGACTATCTAGCCCCAGCATCTAAGCTCGGACATGCAGCTCATGACCATTGAGGTCGAGGTGCACAATTCGGGAATCTTTTAGTAATGAAATTCCCGTGCACGCAATGAGAACTATAATTGACATGCTCTAGAAAGTCACATCACAACTAGAGAATGTAACTTGTAATAATCAAATATTTTAGTACGTGAGTTGTAATCGCATCAAAGGGAATCACTTTGATCGCGCTTGGATGACATCGGTTATAGAGGGATCGCAAAGATCACGCAAGACTACTGTACAGTGTAAATAGGGAATAAATTTCTCGCATTGTAATTAAGCAATCACCTGTATATCTATTTTCTGTAATCTCTTTTCCTTGATTAATCAAAAACTCCCTAAGAGTAAGAGATTTCATTAGAGTGAACTAACCAAATTTTCGAATTAGTAAACCATTATGAACTTTCTATCCATTTATTTTTTGTCTGATTGAATCAACAACCTAACCTCCAAGAGCCTAGAAGCTATGATTGGATACTCCGGTAATCCTCAAACAGCTCGCTTGAGCTCCCTGTGTTGCACACACCATCATGTTTGATTCCAACTTTTTTCTCGAATTTCTTACAATCTTATTATCTCTACTATTATAAAAGTAACTTAAACAAAAAAAACTTTTATTTTCTCTCTTTACCCTTGACTAATGTTTAATAACCATTTTATCTTTCATCAAATAACTACTAGAATTCAATTGCACATAAATATATTGGTTAATTATTTAAGACTTCTTATATTCACGTTACTTTCATAGATGGTTATACACAAAACCGATAACCTATTTACTCATTTAAGTTTAATGTTCATTATATTTTTCTTGTCTTTTGATCTCCTCTAACATAAAATTAATTATATTTATATATACCAATCATGAAAACTTTCGTTTTTCTTGTTTACTCCTAATTATTATTCAATATTAGTTCTGTCATTTATTAAGATAACTATTGTATTTAGTTNTCAAATATTTCAACAAAAAAATTTATATGCAACGCAAGTGATACATCGCTATTGATAAAGTCATCAAATTAACTTTAGAGACAATGACACGACCGACTTGAGCTTGCTTGTCCTGTTTAACTTGTTCATTCCAATTACTATTATTATTTTCCTAAAACCAACAATAATGTAAATTTTGTATTATAAAAATTCATGGGTATGTGTGTTTATATATGGGAGTTTGATCAGTGTTTAATAGATATTATTTTTCTCTACGTTTGATAGAAGCAAAATGTCACTGCGAGGATAAGTAAGATAATTAATAATGGCTTTGAGTACTTCCACTCTATTAACTCATATGTTGTTATCATGACAAAACAATCATCAAATGAATTGTATATCTTCGGTATAACTTAAACATACCACATTAATTAGTTTTGATGATATTCAAAATTAGTCAAGGTTAAGTTTAGACTATCTAGCCCCAGCATCTAAGCTCGGACATGCAGCTCATGACCATTGAGGTCGAGGTGCACAATTCGGGAATCTTTTAGTAATGAAATTCCCGTGCACGCAATGAGAACTATAATTGACATGCTCTAGAAAGTCACATCACAACTAGAGAATGTAACTTGTAATAATCAAATATTTTAGTACGTGAGTTGTAATCGCATCAAAGGGAATCACTTTGATCGCGCTTGGATGACATCGGTTATAGAGGGATCGCAAAGATCACGCAAGACTACTGTACAGTGTAAATAGGGAATAAATTTCTCGCATTGTAATTAAGCAATCACCTGTATATCTATTTTCTGTAATCTCTTTTCCTTGATTAATCAAAAACTCCCTAAGAGTAAGAGATTTCATTAGAGTGAACTAACCAAATTTTCGAATTAGTAAACCATTATGAACTTTCTATCCATTTATTTTTTGTCTGATTGAATCAACAACCTAACCTCCAAGAGCCTAGAAGCTATGATTGGATACTCCGGTAATCCTCAAACAGCTCGCTTGAGCTCCCTGTGTTGCACACACCATCATGTTTGATTCCAACTTTTTTCTCGAATTTCTTACAATCTTATTATCTCTACTATTATAAAAGTAACTTAAACAAAAAAAACTTTTATTTTCTCTCTTTACCCTTGACTAATGTTTAATAACCATTTTATCTTTCATCAAATAACTACTAGAATTCAATTGCACATAAATATATTGGTTAATTATTTAAGACTTCTTATATTCACGTTACTTTCATAGATGGTTATACACAAAACCGATAACCTATTTACTCATTTAAGTTTAATGTTCATTATATTTTTCTTGTCTTTTGATCTCCTCTAACATAAAATTAATTATATTTATATATACCAATCATGAAAACTTTCGTTTTTCTTGTTTACTCCTAATTATTATTCAATATTAGTTCTGTCATTTATTAAGATAACTATTGTATTTAGTTTACACTACATATATCCAATAACCATTTCAAAATTTTCATATTCTTAGTGCTTCTACCAATAGCTGATAGGTAAAGGCAAAAATCCACATTCTGAACAAACATCTAGACTGTCTAAATTCTAATAATAAATATTTGCCTAATGTTCTATGAGCAAATTTTGGGCCCTTTTTGACGATTGTCAATCTTTGATATGTCAAACAGTCGCAGTCATAGACCTCCTCCCTTTCCAATTATCATGTATGCAAATTATTCTTGAACTCTATAACATATTTGGTTTGTTTCATCTGTTGGTCTCTCAGTAAGTTTTTTTTTTTTGAATAAAAGCTCTTATTGTGATGTCATGTGTTGTATTTAAATCTTGAAAAGTAATGTTTTTAGAGGCGCTATTTATTTTTTTCCTCAAAAAACGGTTTTTAACAGATGTCTTAAATATGTGTGTTTTGTTATTTTCTATATGACAATATATATTTGTAACAGAAAGTCAAATGAAAAACTATGAAAATCTTGTTGGACAATCAACATAAAATGAAGAATCTCTCGAGTTTTTACTATTTTAGAAATTTTAATAAACAACATTAGAAGGATCCAACATTTAAGTTCCTATTTCTAATTTTTTGACTGTATATATCATTAATTATTTCATTTCTTGATATAATTTTTGTCTTCCTTCTTACATGTAACTTGGATCATTTTAGAAGTTTGTTATGTGCAAATTACTTGTAGCATCTTACACTAAAGACTTCATTATGCAATCAATTCTTGTAGGTACTAGTGTCGTGGTTGATATTATTTCATAATATTTACAAAACTAACATGTAATATTTAATATTCAAAATGATCCACGTGCAACGCATGTGATCATCGACTAATAGTTTTAAAGAAGCATATGCATTATCAAAATTATTTAAGAAAACATAATTTTCTTACAACTTTTTGGTCGGATTTCTTACAATCTTATTATAGTTTTAAAGAATCATATGCATTATCAAAATTATTTGAGAAAACATAATTTTGTACCATTTCATTGTTACCTTAAAACTTTACTATTGTAGATAATGCAATGCAGGTAAGCTCCTTCATCATCCCTTCGTTTAAGCACATGATTATCTAGGTATACAATCATAAGAGTTAATCGAAATCAATTTGAGTGATTGTTTTCTCTAATTTAACCTTCTTTGATTAAATTTAACTTTGTGTTTGGATATCGCATTCCCAAATTTGCAAATCTTCCTCCTCGTCAGAGCCATGCGAGTTCGTGATAATCGGATTATGTAAATCTGCATCTTCGGATTTTTAACAATGGCGGGTTGCAGATTTAATTTTGCAATGCGTAATATTAGTTTAGTTGTTGGTGATATACACCGAAGGAAGAGGTGGAGTGACTTCGTTCGCACAATACATGACAAAAGTGAGGTTTGTCATACAAGAACGTGGCAATTCATCACTTCTTTGGTGTTTTTCATAGGTTTGTCTTGTATTATTCGGTGGTTTTGTAGCCTTCAATGGGACATCTTGGAACTCAACCCCGTGATATCACCCCAATTTTTTAAATTTTGCGAGTTAATTTCAATCCTCTGCTGTTGCTATTCTGTTTTTTTTGGTTCAATGGTCGTGGGGGTGTTCGGGATAATTTACAAGTCAAAGAAAAATTATCAGTGACAGAACTAGTTATTTATGAGAGGGGTTAAGATATTCATAAAAGATAAATTTTTAGACCATGAGTCCAAGGATTATTAAAATTTGAATTTAACACGTCTGAATTTATAAATGACTCAAAGATAAGTTATTTACGTCGGGATTAGGGTATTCATGAATGATAAATTCTTAAATCAAGAGTCTAAAATTTATCAAGATTCAAATTTAGGATATTTGGGATTACGGCTCGCCCTGTGATCTGTTATCAGGTTGTTCAAAGCTGAAGTTTATTGGCAAGTTGCTCAACTCTTTGAGTGTGAATCCTTTGAGAAGTGTTCTGTGACTTCGGTCCTGTATATGATAGATCAGTACTTGGTTTACTGGTACTTCTCTTTCTGTCTCCTCAATTTAGCTTGATGTTTGCAAACTGTTTTGTTTCTTTTGCATTTTCAGTGAAGGGTTCCTTTCCATATCGCCCGCTCCCTTGTAAGACCATATTTCCTATGAATAAAATCCAGTTGATTTACCCAAAAATGCATATTTCTATTTTAACATGACCATTGAGTCTTCACTTGTTTCTATTGTCATTGAAATGGGGAATGATAGTTTCACAAACATATAATAATTACGTACATTTTCTCCCATACCCACTATGATTGATTCACAAATAATCACGTGGTGGATTCAGGGTTTTATCCCTCCCGTATGTTGTTGGTCTGGGAATTTGCTAGTAGTAGTGCCTCAGGATGTTTTATTATAGTGTCAGTCTGTATTAAAACAATCATAATGTCCATTGTTGAAGCTGAGATTAGTCGAAGATATTACCAATTTTCTAATTGTGTGATTCCTCATTTGTAGAACTCGAGAAACATATCCCGGATCTCCATGTCCTCATAACGACCCCTTTTCATTCAGCCTATGTTACGGCTGAACGGATCAAGAGGGCAAAAAATATGGAATTGTTGCTCACAGCGGGAGTAGGCTCAGATCATATTGATCTAAAGGCTGTGGCTGCTGCAGTCGCAGAGGTCACTGGAAGTAACGTAGTTTCAGTTGCAGAAGACGAACTCATGAGGATCCTCACTCTTGTTCGGAATTTCTTGCCTGGGTACCATCAGATTATCAATGGGGAATAGAATATTGGAGCTATTGCATACAGAGCTTATGATCTTGAAGGCAAGACAGTTGGAACTGTTGGAGCTGGGCGAATTGGCAAGCTTTTACTCCAAAGGTTGAAGCCTTTCAATTGTGATTTGCTTTACCATGATCGTGTCATGATGGACTCTGAATTAGCGAATCAAACTGGGGCTAAGTTTGAGGAGGATCTTGATGCAATGCTTCCCAAATGTGACATAATTGCCATCAACATGCCTCTTACAGAAAAAACAAAGTAAGAACTACTTGGATATCATTGTAGGGGCTTCATATCCGTTATACTGTTTGAATTTATCTTGAACAATTCTGATCATTGTTGTAGTTCTTTTATGCTTTAGTCAACATGCTACTGTTGAAGATATGAGATCTCATGAATAGTATTTGATCCCGTGATTCACGGGATCTTACCATATCTTCAACAGTTACTATTGCAAGCCACCTTATCAGAATTGTTATTTTTTGATCCAGAGGGATGTTTGACACAGAAAGGATTGCTAAGTGTAAGAAAGGGGTATTAATTGTTAACAATGCAAGAGCAGCCATCATGGATACACAGGCAGTTGTTGATGCTTGTTCCAGTGGACAAATAGCAGGTAGCTTTGAACATTTGAAATTCATGTATTTGAATTTTAGATAAACGATCAGCTTGTAGACAACTTGGCAGGTGACATAAAACAATAATACTTTGTTTTTTTTTTGGGTAATTGGTTTTGGTAGGCCACCTAAACTAGTTTTGGGTCCCTTTTTCTGGAAAAAAAAAATCATGGGTCTCAAAAGCAACAAAACTAAGTATCTTTTGAAAAACAAAAAGATGAACTCTATTGAGCTAAGCTATTCAAGGACAGATGGTCCAAAAGAATGGTTTTGTTCATTCTCCAACTTTTAAAACCATTGCTCTTGTTGACACCCTGATCTTAGGTTATGGTGGGGATGTTTGGGATCCACAACCAGCATCCATGGCGGTACATGCCAAACCACGCTATGACACCTCATGTTTCCGGCACTACCATTGATGCACAGGTATTGAATCGCTTAGAATTCTCCATTTTCTTTCATTTTTTCTTCTTCTTCTTCTTCCTTCGTTCCAATTCCTTACTGCATCTCTTACAATTGAAAATGGTCTAGTTGCGGTATGCAGCCGGAGTTAAAGACATGCTGGAAAGGTACTTCAAGGAAGAAGAATTTCCTAGAGAAAATTACATTGTCAAGGAAGGGAAACTAGCAGGCCAATATCTTTGAATCTGTGGTCCTGCCAGCTGAGTTCAGAAAAAGTAAATAGCATTTAGGCTTATGCCTATAGAAAGAATGGTGTTTCTAGTTTCCATATCTTTTCTGAAGCAGTTGTAATGCCTAAGGTTGAACTTATGTTGGTAACTTGGTTGGTTGTAACGTCGCTACAACTTTATGACACACGTATGTGTGTAAGTTTAGTATGGTATGTTTTAGTGTGATTGGTATGTAAGTTTAGTATGGCTGGTAACTAGGACTAGCAATGTGTTTTTTTCCCCCTTAGTAGCTCCCCAGAGGCTGCAGAGCCTTGACCATCATTTTTTTTGGGAGAGCTTGATAGCTCTTAGAGGCGTGGAGCATTCTATGTGGTTTTGGTAAATTATTGTAAAATTATTTTGTAGTGTTTGATATGAAACGCTGGTGACGTAAGGCAGTCCACGTTTCATTAACGATATTTTTCGGCGTTTTTCTGAAGTGCCGGCTAACAACAATTTTCTTGCAGTGACAGAAAGACTATTTCTACAAAAAAAGTGCATTAAAAATCCAATGAAAAAAGTCAATGCAGGTGGATCTCAACAGTTACCAGAGCTGTATTAAACAAAAACACTTTGATTTCATGGGTGTCTTTTTGCATTCAACTGATCAATGAGCTTGATGGTGGAATCTATGTAGTTAAGTGGTTGAGTTCGGGGCTTAAAGAGAGGGAAATGAATTGGAGATTCGGAAGGGATTTTATTGGAGTACATTGGAATATCCAATAAGAGTTTCTAGATTTCGATGACAATCAATCAAACACAGAAACAGTAACAGAGAATGGAAACTGATAGGCAGTAGATTTCTAGTAGTTCAGCAGCTTGGATGTTTCACTAGTCCATTTTAATGAAATTTTCAGGAGGACGATTACAATACTCTTGAGAGTTGATTACAGATATTAGATCATTTACCATGTGAAAGGTGATCCCTATTTATAGTGAGCAGGTACATGACCATTACATAAATAGCGTGACTATCTTAGAATCGTTGCGATCTATGTGATAGAATATTTGATCGTTAGATATTATATTCTTTAAGTGTGACGTGACTTTTTATAATGTGCAAGTTGTCGCTGTCATAATATGCATGAAGGTCATGTTGGTGCTGACTCCCAACCAGCTGTAGTCACGAGCTGGGTAAATAGGGATTGAGAGCTCAATTCATTCATCTGACCTTAATTGTCTCGAACTGAAATCCAAATTTTGACATCATCATGTGAATCCCGGCATGACTTCGAGCTGCCTCTAATCCAAGATTAACCTTGGATAATTTTTGGTATCATCGGAGCTCATTTATCGTATTTCACGATGACCCACCTTCGTCTACAGCTTAATGGCCGCCTCACCTATTTCCTTCCCCTCCTTCCCCATCTTTCCCTCCATTAATTCTCTCACCATCTTCTCCAAACCATCTCACTTCACAAACCCTTTCACAGATTCATTGGATATCTCTACCCTTAGACCAATCTTGATCTCCTCCATCACCATCCGAGCATTGAGTGGTTGCTCCGCCATCATCGGCCAAGCCAGTATCTGAACCTTTGCACATTTGTTCTCTATCACGGAGTTCCAACCACAGTGACTCAGAAACACTTGATCGCTTTGATGCCCAAGAACCTCCCTCTGATCAACCCAATCTCTCATTAGAATTCCTCTTTTTTTCACTCTCTCTTCAAACCCGTCGTCAAGTTCTGATTCATTTCTTCTCACAACACAACCCTCAAAAAATTAACTTCTCATTTTTCCAATCCGATTTTGATCTGTCGGAAATGGTCAGTTGAAATTTATGCACGAGAATAAGACCCAAATGCTACGTAAAGAACTGATTTTCCATCAGCTACCTTTTGATCTAGCCACTGCATCTGCATGTATGGTGGTTTCTGATAGTTTTCGGATTCAAATTCAAATTTAATACTTGGTGGCTCAGCCAAACAAAGAGATCCAAGTCCAACACGCCATGCTTTGGGTTCACAGTGGCGATTCCAGTAATCAAAGTACCTCGGCTCAATCTCATAGAAGCTGTTCATGACAATGCCATAGCTTTTCGAGGTTGTTATGAGTGACTCTAATACAAACTCGAAATGAGGGAGGACCCTTTGGTTCACGGTGTGTGAGCTTGATCCATATATTAAGCAAAATTTGTTTCAAATTGACATCTTAAAATTTGGACGTGACGATGAAATTTATTATCTTTGTTACTGTCATTATAATTGTACTGTAATCGTGCGGCTGTTAACGTTACTGTCTAGATCGTAACAGTGACTAACACACGTGGCAGTCCACATCATCTTCTCTTTAGGCACACACATTTGATTAAATTAATGATCATTCTCTTTCTTCTTTACTACTGGAAGTGTTTTACTTCCACAGAACCTGGCCCTTTGCCATAGATCAAAACGGAACAATAGGTTACGCAGCGTACCAAACACAAAGTACAAATTTTTGCATCAAATATTTTTAATATATATGCTTTCAAATTACACTATATTTTTTTTATTAAAGTCACATTTACATTTTCCATCAACGCAATGTCCAGCGTTGCCGTAGCATGACATTGCACATAGCCAGTAATTGCAGGAGTGCAGGATTCCTTTTCCAGTTCCTTCTGCGTTTGAAGTTTCAAACCCTGCATGAGGCCAGTAATTCATCAGTCATTTCACGTATCATAACAATTCAAATGGTATCATGAATCATGATCTGTGTTGTGTGTTGTGTGTATATTGTCATTGTGTGTCCTGTTGTATTTTCAAAACATGCAAGTCATGTAACATCAAGATTTTCTCAATTAATTATAACATGCAACTCATTTATGATCATGTTTCATCATTGTGTTGTGACGTGGATAAATCGTGCTTGTGTGTGCGAGAGAGAACAACCAGAACCAATTAACACAAGGAAAAGTACAAGTAGCGCTTGGAATGCAGTAGCCTTTTCCATGACTTTATGCACGAGAATTTGACACTGAACAGCTGAACTTATTGCACGTTATTTATAGTATATGGTGGGCGATGCGGTGCGGTCATTCCATCCGCCTACAACACTCATGCAATATGCATGGGTGTTGTATTGCAGGGGTGTTGTAGACGGAAGAATTGAAAATTATAGGGTGAACTGCATTTTAATGTGTTAAAAATTTTGTAATGCGACTCTTTTATTAGTTTATGTTACTCATTTCGTGAATTTTAATAGGATGGATTTTTATTAAATAAGCAAAAGTAAGTAACGGAATGGTCAAATTAGAACACTTTTAATATATTGAGAGTAGAATGTAAAAAATCTCATTTTTAAAGGTATAAAATGGAAAAGCTTAAATGTTTTAGGGTGCAAAGTGAGATTCCCCCAAAATCATATGCACGAGTGTTGCATACAGATGGACGGACGCAAAATTCTGGCTAATGACTTTCCTCCCTATTGATTTTACAGCAACGTGGCCATTCATCTGAAGCAGTTGTAATGCCCCAGTATGAACTTATGTTGGAAACTTGGTTGGGTTAACGTGGCTACAACTTATATGGTATGTTCTAGTGTGTATCTGTGGGATTTATATTGGTAGGAGTGTTCATGGGTTGGATTATTCACGGATTTTGTTATTCGACTTAAAAAATAAATTTAAAATTCAATAAATTTGTCCAAGTCCAAGCCTAATATCATATAAGAAAGAGCTTGAATTTACCCTTAATTCCACTATTCAACTGAAACCGGACCCAATAACTTGCTCACAAAAACCCGTCTACCCAGCTCGAACAAATATTTTTAGAATTTGAGATGTAGGTGAAAATTCTGTTAAACTTTGAGAAGGAGGTGAGAGTTTGAGAGGTAGTTGAGAATTCTGTCAAACTTTTTCAAATACAACAGCACATGAGTCTTAGTGGACCTGTAGCACATGGTTGAGAGGTTACATCTTTCTCCAATCCTCTTCGTGTCAGATAGTCAACCTTAGACAGCAAGCATGCTTCTGCGCAACAGAGCCAATAAAAAAAAAATAGGCGGCCTAACAGGCCCAGTAAACAAGCTCGTCCAGTTAGGCCTGCCTAGAAAGTTCACCCACAACATTTACCTAATAGGTGACCCACAACATTTACCTAATAGGTGACGAATTGAATTGTAGGTAGCTTATCTCTGCTCGAAGTCCAACTGGCTGATAATTCACCCAGACTTAGGCTTATACCAGGCTCGGCCCGAGGCCATTGACACCCCACTATGCATTGGCAGATAATCTTATCTCACATCACGCAGAAAAAGCAAGTCTTTGAGAAACAATCAAACAAACCTTGATGTATAGAGAGCACCAAACAAGTGGTGACTACTAAATTTTTTTGAAACTATTCCAAATAATCTTGTTCAATTCACCAAAATCTTTGTTTGGTTAAAATTACATAAATCAAGTTTGAGTAATATTTAACCTTTTATGGCATGTTTGGATGACAATAATTTTAATTGAGAATGAGTATAATAATGAGATACCCGGGTGTTATTGTCAGTAATCTAGTGTGAGAATTAATGTTATTCTCAAATTATTTTAGGAAATAATTTAATTTTACAAAAGAGATTAATTTTAAGATGAGAACTTAATTTTTGAAATAAAGTTAATTTTAGAAAAGAATTTCATTTTGGAATTTTTATTCCTTATATAGAATACCTAATCAATGTAGGTATGGGATTACCATATTTGACCATGGTTTTAGGATACCCACCAGTATTGAGAATTGGATTACTACCATAATATTATTCCCGAGTTAGATTATTAAATAATTGACTCTCCAAACATAATAATTTAGGATTTAGGAATGAGAATCTCATTCCCAATCAAGATTATCGTCTTCTAAACTGGGTCTTAGGGTGGTTTAGTGGTTGAGTTTAATTTTTGGTAATTCAGAGGTCTCATATTCAATCTTTTCTCATACCCCTTAAAAGCTAGTCATCCTTATCTTTTTAGGGGCTGTTTGTTAAGGGAGTATGGAGGATTTGACAAGATGGATTTGACAAAAATAGTCCAAAACTCCCACAAATTTCATGTTTGTATGAAAAATTCAATTCCAGGTTTTCAAATCCGCTCTGTAGCTGACTCAAAGATTAAACCTATGATTATGAGTTTCGTCAAACCTAGGGGAGGGGTGGGTTTAGGAAAATGAGTAAAGAGTTAAGGATCCAAAAAATAATTGTACTCCTTAACAAGGGTATGAATTGGATTGATCAAAAGTAAAATAGTTATTTACAGGATAAATAGTTAATAATTATAATATATCCGTGGGTTATTACATGTGTATGTGTTGAATATCAAACATGAGTATGAACCGAATTGAATGTTGAATCCCATCTTTGCAAAGAGGGATTTGAATTTGAAAAAATTTGGAAAAATCAATCCAAACTCCTTCCCAAAATTCATCAAACACAAGTCCTTAAGGACACTAACTTAGGTCAAGCTATGGTGGCAGTCACTGAACTCGATAGAGTAGTCGACTCAAATCTGAATACCCTATAGCGAGAAAAAAAAAAAAATATTTGAGCAACATTTTAACCTTAATTAAGGATGTGATCAAACTTAAATCTCTAGTCAGACATACCACATCAAATTGGTGTGTGATTGTAATCAGTTGGACTTGAAATCTTTATCAGCAAACTTGAATAAGTCATTTCAATCTTCAAGATCCCTTGATTGAGTGTTAAACGGACCTGACTCACATGACTTATAAAAATTTGTCAATTACAAATATAGTCCTCAGAGTTTTTCATTCAAATTTGATTTAAATTTTTTTTATCCAAATTTAATCTCATTATTCAATACATTTCATATTTATTTTTCAAATTTAATCAATTAATTTTAACAAATCTACATTTAGATATCAATTTAATCTTATTAAATAACCATTCAATACTAATATGCACATATATAATTTTAAAATTACCCTAATTATCTAGTTTGAATTTGTAAAATATAAACTTTTACATACATAGATCATTGCCTAAACATAATAAACAATATCAGATGATCAAATTCAAATTGGATTCCAATTGAAATGCCATCTATTACTCAATAAGTTTAGTATATCACAATAGTGAGGTGCCTATATCATGAGCAATCCGCCATGCCAACGTGCTTTGTGCTCTCGATAAAATATTCATTGCAACAGTGATATAGATGAAATTCGGAGGTATTTAACGTGCCATCCAAACTGCACTTTGAAGTTACACAAAAAAAAAAAAAAAAGTTACACAAGTATGGGGTAAATTACATTTTAGTTCTCCAAATTATGGACTTAATTTTATTTTTATCACTCAACTATTATATTTTTTATATTATCCTTTCAATTACTTGAATTATTTTACATTGTCCCAATCACAAGCATCTATTATTTTTTTTAGCAAAACTTGTCTATATGTTGGGATAAAGTGAAAAAAATTTCCATAGTCCAGGAGTAAAAAAAAAAATAGTAAAATTTGTAACAAACATTAACAATTGCAACGATGTGAAACTAATCACATAGTTGAGAGAAAAAAATAAAAAATAGGGTTAATGCATTTTTGATCCCTAAAGTATGTATTTTTTAATCAATTTAATCCTCATTATATCAATTTTATTAATTTGGTCTCTAAAATATTCAATTCGTGTCATTTTTGTGCCTAATCAGACAATCCAATAAGTATTTAACCGAAATAACCACATATCATTTTTTAAAACGGTATTACGTGCACAATACATAATCATTTTGTAAAAAATTTAATGGTTCGTTTATGTATGAACCAAAATAACACAAATTGAATACTTTAAAGTTAAAATTGATATATTGAGGACTAAACTGACAAAAAATACATACTTTAAGACTAAAAATACTATTAACCTTAAAAAATATGATAGTTTAGGAGACAAGGTAAAAGTCATAATTGAGGGGGTCAATGTGTAATTTAGCCCATAAACGTCACGCCTGCTGATGTTGAAGAGTGTAGGGTTCAGATTCGTTGAGAAAATGTTGAAGATCAACGGCCATAAATGGAGAAGCTTTCGTTTATAAATCGATTTAGACGGTCGCCCCCAAAACACAATTCACAACGCTGTAGAAAAAGCAGATCCATTTCTGAAACCCTCAAGTCTCTCTCTTCCACTCCCAAGTTCAACTGCGGATTAGGTAACAAATCGAATCTCAGGTTCTATTTATTTATTATAATCGCAACATTGGTGTAATTCTGAAGATTAGGATTTCTGCGTCATGTTGTCTTCGATTCTGAAAATTTCTTCCGTTCATTGTACGAAGATTTATTTAGGTTTTGGACTGATATGGATGTCGATCGTCTAATTCAATGTTTGAATCGGATGTATTTTTTATTCGTGATCTGAGTTTTTTTCTTTGCTTCAATTTATTCTTCATGTTTCCATCTTCATATCACTCGTACCATCTTTGGGGTCTGCTATGCTAGTTGCCGTTGCTGTTGCAAAAGCATATTTGTCGAATAAGCAAGCAAATTCATAAAATTCTATTGTGACCATATTTTCCATAACCATTTAAGATGAATTCTTTGGTTTATGTTGACTGTGCGGGGATGCGTTGTTATGCTATCAAAAATTAAATTCTGTGAATTCAAAGTGTCTTTTTTTGTTTTTGAAGTTTGTTGTTTCGCAAAAATGACTAGTTTTTGTTTTTTTTGTTGTTGTTGTTATGAACCCTTTCATCGATTTTTTATTCATAGAGAAGAAATAATATTGTCTGTTTATTTTGATGGTTTTGAGTTTTGTAATAGATGGCTGAAACAAAATCAGCAATGAGGAAACCAGTTTTCACCAAGATTGATCAACTAAGGCCTGGCACCAGTGGACACAATATAGTAGTGAAGGTTGTCACTTCGGATATGGTATTGCAGAAGGGCCGCCCAGATGGCCCCCAAGTGCGTCAAATGAAGATCGCTGAATGCGTGGTTGGAGATGACAGTGGGACTATTGTATTTACTGCGCGGAATAACCAAGGTATTCTTTTTTGTTTTGGGTGGGGGATATGATTCCCGTTTGAGGTAGTGATGGATTCACAAATTGATTTTTGGTTACTTCATTCTCTGTTGGGAATAATTAGTAGCATTAAAGTCTTTGTGTGCTGTCTATTGTTCTCCACCCACTGTGTGCAGTCTTTATGTTTTGATTTTTGATGCTTGATGTGATAAGATGGATATAAGAGAATCGAAATTTGAGACTTGAGAGAGTTGATACCTTTTTGAGCACTGTTAGAATTTAAAAGGAATTGATTTGTTGTCCGTCCTTGGCTTTTTTCCCCTATATTATTCTATTCTTTCTGTCTGAGCTTTTGTTTTTTATGGTATTCTTTCCCTTTTTCTCATCTATTTCTGCTTTTTTTTTGTGGGGTGGGGAACTGAGGTTTTGTAGATCTTAAATGTGCTAATGGTGTTGTGTTTGTTACTTGTAAGACCAATACCATATCAGCAACACATTGTAAAGGAACCCAATTGTAACATGGTTTCATGTATCTTTTGCCTGCCACTTAGGTCCACTTAAGGCATATTTTTCCCACTCATTATCAGGCCATGCCAATTAGTGAAATCTTCTTTTAAGTTGGGCTCCGCATCATGATATTCATCTATATGTTCCATTTTTTCTGGTTTTGCCACATACCCATTGGCCATTGATAATGGAGGCCATATGAGGCTGGTGGGGCCAAGAGATTTCATTGGAGTGGAACTTATATTATATTGATCAATGTTTCTGAATATGCTGTAGAACATGGAGTTTATTTATTTCATAAAGTTGACATTTATTTTGCTATTCTAGAAGATACATTTCATGTGTTAGTAGTTGACTACCCACTAGAAATTCCACTTCTGCCTTTGCACCCATCACAACGAATGATGTGCTTCTGCATCGTTCAGAATTCATATTTTAATAGCACATTGGATTTATATCCATTGTTTCAGTATGTTGTGTCATGCACTTAGTTGGGTTTTATACCCACTAGAAATTCCATTTCATCCATTGTTTGCTAGCAACTTAGTTGGGTTTTGGAAACAATATCTGTAGAGGGCTTGAAGTAGTGAAGACAAAGCTTTGTTGAATGTAGTGGAAATAAATTGAGTATACTTATCTTTGTAATGAATATCAGTCTGCTATTGCTGCCAACCACAAGATTGTTGTAGGAATACAGCCTTGTCCTCTAGGTATCAGTTGGTATAGTGCAACCATACATGTGTAGACTGATCATGGGTTGTTTGGTCCCGTTGAAAAAATATTAATATCTATTGAAATTTTATGAGGATGAACCCTACTTTTTAGACGCAATTTCATAGAAGTCCTAATTTTATTATCATTCTTTTACTGCTCTTTTTATGTGACCAAAATGCCATTGAAAAATTCAACAATTTTGTTTTCCTCACGTGTTACGGGTCTTATATTTTGGTTGAAGTTCAGTTGAATTGAGCCTGGTTTGTGTTTATTTGTCACTATCATGTACAGTGGACCTGATGGAGCCTGGTACTACAGTAATTCTGCGCAATGCAAAAATAGACATGTTTAAGGGGTCAATGAGGCTTGCAGTGGACAAGTGGGGTCTTGTTGAAGTTACTGAACCAGCAAGCTTTAATGTTAAAGAAGACAATAACCTTTCACTGGTCGAGTATGAACTGGTCAATGTCGTGGAGGAGTGACTCCTGGAACGTTGTCAACTCCGCTATTCTGGGGCCAAAGCATTTGAATCAGGCAACATGTGGATTTTGTGGTTTATGAGATAGGAAAAAGTGTTAATTATGTTGTTTTCCAGGTCATCTTGTTCGCATGATGCACAGGAAAATTCCCGTTTAGGAAGAAAGAATATTGGAGTTATTACAGCGAGAGGACGTATGATTGCACCTTGCTTGCTATCAAAGAAGCTGCTGGAACAAAGTAGGATCCAAGCACCACTGGTGAACACAATCAGATGTGAAAAAGGAACTTGCTATGGTTGTTTATTTTCGTTAAGATGTTAAGACTCTTGTTATGGTATATTAAATAAAATGAATATTATGGAAATACTGTTCACTGTTTTTAGTCAAGTTCTCGTTTCCAAGATCTGGCTTAATGCTAAGTGGATACAGATTGAGAAAGATGTTGCAAAAATGCATCTGGGTGCCATTCTGGCACTTGTAGGTGGATGTTTGTGAAATGTACTTCGACAATGGTTACGAAAAATCAGGTTCTTGATTCAACTTCGGCTTCAACCTGTTTGTTGTTGAATTATAGGGATTTATCGTCTTCTTCTTGCAGAACTTGAATCCAAACTCTGTTAGTTATCTGTGTCCAACATATCTGTTCTTTGGCCAGTCTAAGTGGTGAGTGGTGAAGTTTCCAAGTGATTGTATCAAACATTTGGGTTAATCTTGCGTTCACAACTTTTAAGTTGTAGTTTAACTAGTAAGAGGGACGAGCTGTAAATTCAGGTGTGTTGAGTTTAAATTTTGACAATTTTTTAGATTATGAGTAATTTATATCTCATAGATATCTTAATCTTAATGTGGATGTTCTGTTTTTGACTGAATCGAAAAAAGGATTAAGTCAAGGTGCGCGGAAGCTGATCCCGAACATTTTTGACGATAAACTAAAAAAGAAATAAAAAAAATCTTACCTAGGTGAAACAAAAGTTGAATATAGGAAAATGAGAAGAGTCTATGGTTGCACGTATCAAATTTTTGGGCTCAAGTCTCATTCATCATAGTAGAAACCTGTACTTCCATAGCCCGTAATGCCAATTACATATATAGATGGATTGCTAACGTTTGATCGTGAATAAGCTGAATAATTATAGACACAATTCACAAAATCGACACAATGGGTGAACTGTGAATGTAACTAAACACATTCAATATCCGACACAACACAACCATGACAATGAAAGTATAAATTGATTGATTATGCATCTAATAAATTTTAACATGATATAACTTATGCGATTTAAAATTATTAGTTATTTCTCGTGTTTAAAAGCACAAAATAATAAAAAAATTGGCCAATAATAAACATATTTGTATTTGTACCAAAAATCAAATTATAAAGATAAATGAGAGAGAAAATAATTTAAGCACCAATTATAGTTCGATCATGCAGTGGTAGTGATGGTGGACGACAGTGGTGATGGGATGGTGGTGGCGGCAACGATGATGATGATGATTGTTATAGAAGAGGTGGAGGTGGGAGGACAACGGTGGTGGGGGTGGAGGTGGGGGCATGGTGGCAGCAACGGTGATAATGGTAGTGATGGGGCGATAGGAATGGTGGTAGTGGTAATAGTGGTGGTGGGGCGACGAGTGTGGTAGTAGTGGTGGCGTGGTGACAATGGTGGTTGTTGTTGAAGCTAAGATGGTGGTGTGGTGATGACAGTGGTAGTGGTGGTGGGATAGTTCTAAATATTATTTTTTTTAAAATACTTAAGAAAAGTTATAAATATTAAAAATATTTTTAAAAAATTATTTCAACACACTCTTATGGGTTTATTTTCCTATTAAATTTGATGTGTTAGTATTAGCCGTCGGATAATACTTAAAATATAATTTAAAAAAAATTCAAATGTAAAAAATAAAAATTATTTTATTTATTTTTAAATTTTAAATTATATTATATTTTATTATATAGATAAGACAATACCATTGCCCTAGCTGTGCGCCGTATGCATCGATATGTAGAAATGTTTTATAAATCCAACATTGGACTAGAAGGATGAAGGAATGCGATGAAAAATTATTAATAGGTACATTTTGGAGGACTTATTTGACTTTAACATTAAATACATAGCTCATACTTTTCGGTTATGCTGTCCGGTGGTACTAAACATAGGCCTAGCCCAGTAGCTAGTAGACAGGCCCACTATTAGACAGGCCAATTGGTGTGCGGTTGCTGCCTTTTTCCAATCATCTGTCGTCACCATCATAAACTAGGGTTTAAGCTATCTGGCTAGTGAGATCTTTGGGTCACAGAAGAAAATGGCATCCAATTCTGCAAGAAATTTTCTTCAAAGATCCACAACATCGGCCAAATCATTTCTCTTTGACTGCCGAAAAACCCAATCTCCACTTTCCTTTGCTTCGTCTAGATCCCAGTTCGGTGGGCTCCCACCCACGAACCCCACTCCTTCTTCTCGCCTTTGTCGGTCCCACCATTCCTTCTTCTCCTCCAGGTCTGTCGATACGTATATGCATATATATACGCAAATTTTTATGGGTTTGTTTCGAAAGTTTTTGTTTTGGGCATTATTGTTTATTGAGTTCTAAATGGGTTTTGCAAATGGGTGACTTGTAGGCTACCAGTGGAGTTGGTTTGTGCTCAATCTTTGATGCCTCTGCACTCTGTAACTGCTTCTGCTTTGCTCAAGTCCTTACTTTCTTCAGAAGTTGGTCAATGGGGTTGTCTTTCTGAAGGTACTTTCCTCAAAGCTTCCCGTCTTTTTTTTTCCTTTTAGTCTCATTTTTCCCGAAGAACTCTGAAAGTGCTTCTATATTGACTAATTTATAAACCTTGGGTTTAAAATTGTTCCATGGATTGATCATACTTTGCTTGAATATTGTTGTCATTTTGTTATTTTGCAATCTATTTTTTTTATCTTTATAATGATTTTGTTGGTAGACTTTCTGCTCTTTTCATCACAATTGACTTCTCCATCTCAAATTGATGGAAGTTGAAAAGGTGTGGATTTGCATTGGCTTTAATGACGATTTTATGTTATGTTTTTTTTGGGTTGGGTTGTCACAAATCTAGACAAAGTGTTTAGCACAAATCTATTCATATTGCCGTGCACACTTTTATCCTTTAAAAACGAAAAGCCTTCTTTAGCCTGTAGATTCAGCGTTGTTTCAACATACTGAACTTGAAGCCATTGTACAATTGAAAATGCTGTTGCTAGCTGTTGTGCTTGGGTTATTGAAAATGGAAGTCCCGCCTGAGCTTGCATCGTATTGATGCCGTACTGGGTCAAGAAGATAGTTGTTGTGTATGAGCGGTATGTTTAAGAGGATTCAAGACATGGGATTTCTACACCTTTCTTAACTCTGAGAAGAGATTATAAGTTTGAGCAACTGCATATAACAAATAAAGATGACATCCATCAATACAAAACTGTTGGATTTGATCCTGCATTCCGAAGGAAAAAATGAATATCTATATCAGCGGACTGGAATTCTGGAGCAAATTACTAGAAAAATGAATGCCTATAAGTGGTGCCCTACTGCTTTGTGGATACGGATTAGTCTCCAAATTCAGCTAGACAATTTAGAGAGTATCATGGCGAGCTGCATTTTGGTTCTATTCCCTATACATGTTGGCCATTTAGTGTTTTTGCCCTTTTTCTGCGCCATTTTGTTGTATTCTTCTTCTGAGCTTATCTTCTTTTACCTGGGAAGCTACTAATCAATGGGACTTTTCCGCTATCAACTTTAGAAGATGACCATTTGAAAAAGCGACATGATTTAAGCTTTTCTCCAACCACTAATCGTCTTCTTGCTTTGACGTCTTATACCTAACCATTCATATTCCCATTCGGGTGCATCTTGTGATTGTTTCATATCTGAAATGCATTTCTATAAGGACTACTACAACAGTCATGGAGATTGCACATCTAGTTTGAATCTGGATTCTCTGAGATTGTACCCAAGACAAGATTTGTTTTATTTTTATCTTTTTCTTAGTGTATGTGTGCTAGAACTTATAAGCTACAAACATTCTGGCCTTGTTTTTCAGGTAGGAGGAAAAAAGGTTTGGGGGGTGGGTCAGGGTGGGGTGGATAAAAATGCTACCGAAAGCTACAGTTGAGCAAGATATGAGAGCATGGGTTTGAAGTGATTTCAGATAAAAAAATGTTCTTACCAGTGCGTGGAGTATTTCGTTTAAGAGAGCTCTTATGCCTTTAACAAGATTCCTGCTGAAGTCCATGATTGTATTCATTAATTTCTCCCCAGGTGTTGCCCCGTTGGAATTATAGCATTAACAGGGCACTGACACACCTGTGCTCAGTTTGCTACGTGAGATGCTTCAGACCAGGGATGCGTTCATATTCTTGCTGTATTGCCTTTAGGTGCAGACTTGATGCTGCCGCTGCATATCTCATTTACCAGAGGCTGAAAATATATTAGACAAATTGAGACACGAAAATAAAGGGCAAGAATGAACACGTATCCATAGGATAAGTTGTTTAATGGAGATGTGTTGGTTTATCATCTAATGTTAGATGGTTGGTGGTTAGAGAGACGGTTACTTTGATCGTGGATCGATTTAGTACGTGGTACGGGTATATAGTATGATATTTGTTCCAATACACGGTATGGTAAGGGTAGGCTTAGTTGGTATGTTGTTTTGGATCGTGCTTCGTTTTGTAACTTCTATATAAAATAATATATGCGGATACACTTAGTCAATAAATATTTATTTTATATTTTTGATAAATATTGGCATAATATAAGTTTAAAGAATACCAAAATAAAGAAATAACAAGTTAGAGTTATGATTTTGGATTGAGGTTTTCATATGAGATTACTTAGATCATGAATCAATTTACGGTTTGAGTTATAATTTGGGGTCGGGACTTTGAGCGATGTGAATCGCGAATCTACCCTCTTTCGGGTCATGTGACCCCCGGTTCGTAGGATGCTAGGGGTATCTACGATCCCAGTATCTATGGGTTAGAGTATTGGTAGTGAATGTTTAAAGCAACATGATGAAGTTTCCTTTTGCCTTTGACAGGATTTGCAACGCCACTATAACAGGGCCTTCAAGTTCTTTGGCATACTCACAGATGCTGGGAAGACAACCTCTGGATGTTGCTTATTCTGTTCTTTTATCTGAGAACAATTTCTTGGAACTCCAAAAGGATCATACATTATTAGTTTTGTAAGGCAGTGTTTGCATCATTGCATGACCATTACATCTTGAGATAGTCCAAAAGCTATGTATCTTTCTTGAAGGAGAATCAGATTGAATAATTTTGTTTCGTTGTTCATTTGATTGATCCCATTGACAGTAGTTATATTTCAGTTGTTGGTTGGTTATATTTTGTGTAGTCCAAAGTTGAGAATATTCTCTTGAAGGTAGATTGTTCATTGGGCATATTGGCATTTTCATAGGTGGATTTGTTTGACGATGTTCAGTCAGCTGAGTGGAAACACACCCTAGAAAGGGAACCAGTTTATTGGGGAAGAAACCCCGCGAACGACGACATGGTAGTGTTATGGAGAGTTGGTTCAAGACGAAAATATGCCATAACTTCTATACCTATCCTACATCTGAAATACCTTTTTAGGTATGTTTGGTTTAGGTATTAAGGGGGTGGATTTGATTAATTTAATTTGATCACAATATAATACTAAGTTTGGATAAGGTTATAGCGATCCGGTATTAATTTTGTTCATTTTTGTCATTTAATATCCAATATTAGGTAGTAATGAATACTATGTAGTAGATGATATTATTTTTAATAAGATAAGTATTAAAAATGTAATGACTTTATTATCCTTGCAAACTTAAAGTCACACTTTTATATAAAAGTTACACATTATGTAAATTCTTACCCTCAATATTTGTTTTGTCCTTTTTAATTTAATACCATACACTATTACTTAATCCAAACATAAATTTGGTATTATAATTATAAATTTATACATACATCCTAACTTAGATTCAATCTTGTTATAAAAGGATAAGATTAAATCGTATTCTTGTTGACACAATTTTATAAATTGGATGAGAACTAATTACTCAATCGTAGAGCCAAACATGTCTTTTAGGTTTTCTTTTCAATCTTGTGATGCCATTTTTTTTTCTTGTGTGTTGAACTGGTTGTGATGCCATACATGGAACAAATGATTTTTTAGCAAGACTACAACATAGTGGAATAGCTCATTATAAAGATGGAAATTTTCGCCTGCTTGACATTAATCACCCATTTAATCTTCTCACAAAATACCAATCTGGTTTATGGTTTAGGGTTTCGGTATAGGCCCTGCCGTTCTGAATAAAGTATCAATCAAAATGTTATGCTGTCTAACGACTTGTTTCCTAAATTGACTATGTAGAACCATAGTCATTGCAAGAAAACCTATTTTCCATGGCATTATGAAACTTTAAGAGTCATAACAAATGAAGCAGCTTGCTAAGTCTCAGTTTTTTGTTTAAGAAATTCGAGGTCCTTCATTTGCAGCTGTACAGCTTCTTTTGATAAGCGCTTTGGCTCTGGATATTTGTCTTCTTCACCCTCCTCAGCCACAATCTTTGCCTTGTCTTTGACAATCCTATTTATCTCTGGTGGCCCAACCGAGGGGAAAACAGCATTAAGAATGATGCATAGTAATCTCTCATCTTCATTTTCAATAGTGTCCCTCCCAAAGCAACAGACATAAATAGCTTCTAGAGCTTTCTCAGCTCGAATCTCCATTGGAACAGAGGGAGTAGGAGCATTCAGTTTCGCCCGCTTCTGCAGGTGAACACGGGGAACAAATCTCATGAGTGTGTGACGAGTTAAAAATTTCCATGATTCAAAAAACTGTTGCTGAGACATAAAAAAGAATTTTTGACAATCGTCTTCAGTCTCCTTATTATATGTTGTTATTTGATAAGCTGTTGATGAGCTACATAATCATATGATATTCTGCTCGACAAACTGTTGATGATGAGCTCAATAAGGTGTATCTGAGGGAGCCATCAATCACTTTTCACTAAAATAAGGTTCTTGTTTCTCCACAGAAACACAACTAGAGGGAAGAAGGAACTCTATGGTTGGATGCACCAACTTGATTCTATGCTAATTTCACATTTTACTACGTTTGATAACAATTTTCCTTAATGCGAAATTGATATAGTTAAAACATCATGTGGGGAAGTAGAGATCAGGCAGGAGACAACACAAAGGCCCCAGCCCAGCCCCTGTATAACAGTATAGCATGATAAGAATACAGGTCTTGATACCAGTTTAATATCCAAATGTAGCATAATAAAAATTGGTAGCCGGTACGTATAGGGTTCTGTATGAAGCTAGAAACAAATATAACGATAAAATTCATCAGGATAGAAAGGCCACAGGGTTAGTATAGAACAGGCCACAAGGGTTAGTATTTGTTCGAGTCTCGCAAGAAAATTAGGGGTGTCAAAATATGACACGACCGTTAACACGACACGAAATTATAAGATTTGGTTCCTCTTCAAGCCACCTGTTTCATAAACGAATGAATCCAACATGACACGATTAATAAATGAATCAGGTATGAGTGAAACTAATCAAAAAGAAAAAACACAGACACGACATGACATGACTCGTTTCTATACCGGTTATATAAGAATTATATACCACACGAATCTGATATAATACAACTCATTAAACACGAATTAATAAACGAATTGAATATAAGTGAAAGTGCATTATGACACGAATTCGGCATAAACTCATTTCACTCGATACGATTGACGAGCCTAAAGAAAATCATGTCGTACCCGATTTGCAGGTACTTTGGCAACCCATATTGGAACAAAATCAAATCTGTGAGACCATCTGATGAAGTTCCAACAACTTAATAAACTGAATAAGATCAAAGCTAGTCACCTCTACTCTTTGACAAAATATCTATCCAATCCCATTCAAGACATGAGCTAAAATGAATGTTTCCAATATGAAATGAAATTTAACTAATCAACCAACCTCTATTGCTTCATTCATCATTGCAATGAAATTCTGCTCTTCAAATTCGATATCATTCGAAAGCCGAAGCCTTGCTACCCCCTCCAATATTTCTTCAGATTTGAGCAGACCAGCACCAACCGCCGCTAACCAACAGCATAGCAGTACATACAAAGGATCCCCTGACTACCCATCAACAAGCCCATCACAAGAATCAATTCCAAAACTGTCCCAAAATTGTAGCAATCAAAAATTAAAAAAGTTAACTATCTATTTGCCCTGAACTATATTATTTATGTGAATCAAATAATCCCTAAACTATGTTTTGTGTCAATTTAACCAAATTTTGTGTCAATATTGCCCTTCTGTCCAAATTTGTAGTAAAGTTTGACAGAATTTCTCACGTGACCTCAAAACTATACCCTAATCCCGACTCACATAATCCTGAGGAAATCTATCAAAGTTAATTGTGAATTTAGATGAAAAAGAAAAGGCCATATTGACACAAATGGCATAGTTTCGGGGCTACTAAATTGACACAAAACATAATTGAGGGATTTGATAGACAGGTATAATTCAAGGCCAAGTAGATAATTACCTCAATTAAAAACCACGGGCACAACAAGTATCGGGCAGAAACCCACAAAAAAAAAAACCCAAAAAATGTTACCCAAATCACATTCTAATTAAAATTGCAATATACTCTGAAGAGACGAATTGGAATATGAAATCATAAATACCCGGGCTCGACGATCTCGAAATTCATAGAAAGCTCTCGAATCATTCACAGAACACTTCTTTCCTACCCTCCTTCGAAACTCGGCAAAATCGATGATATCACCGCCGACACCGCCTTCATCGTTGAAAATTCTAGCGAAAAGGCCAATAACAGGGAGTGCACCAATGACTTTATTGGCGAAATTGGAAACAGAGTTGGTTTCGTCCATGTAAGCCTTAACGAGCAAGACCCCATTGTGATTTGATGCTTTGGATCTCGTGGGTTTTCTACAGAGTTGGCGCAAGTAGAGCAGAGATGGCGATCTGGGCTTACAAGTGATGGTGTAAAAATGGCGTGGGGTTGCAGAAGAGGAGTGGAGGTTGGTTTGGAGATAGGAGGATAAAGAAGTGGTGAATGTCACAACCACCATGGTTTTGTGTGGTGGACGTTAGTCTTGTTTAATATTGCCCCTCCCTTTTTATATGTGATGAGTTGATTGAGGAAAGTGTATATGAGGCTGTTTTTTTTTTTCCGTTGTTGTTATAGGGTGTGGAGGGTTGAAATTACTATTCCTTCGACCTCGTCGGTGGCTACTATAACTTGAGTTAAATTAGAGTAATGTCCTTAAAAAATAAGGATAGTTAGTCTTTAAGAATTGTGAAAAGATATAAAATTTAAAATTTTTGAATTATCAAATATCATATTTAACCACTAAATCATCCTAAGGATTGGTTCTAAATATTTAAATTTATATTTAACTTTGCTCCATGAATTTATCAATTTCATCCTTCATTTTTTCAAAAAATATCAAATATATGCCCCAATCAATGTGCTCGGTGATGATGTTGTCATCCTTGCTGCACAAGCTGCTTAAAAATTATTTTTAGTGTCTTCAACAATAAGAGTTTCAATTCCAATCTTTAAATCTGTCATAAAATTTGAATATTTAGTCCGATTGAATGCAAAATTGACCCAGTTAAATATTAAGAATTGAAGTGTACATAAATTTCAAGAAAAAATCATATTAAAAAATGATTTAGTCCACAAAGTCTATTATTGTCATTAGATTAACAATATGTTGTGCTGTCTTACTAATTTAACAAAAATAGTAAATTAAATTAATAAATTAAATAAGATGATTAGATCAAAATTTAAAAATTACTCCACGCCCGAAATAAACAGTGACCATAACCACTTATTCTTGGGTTTCACGAAACCCACCACTTGATTCCAATTTGAACACAATTCCAAGGCCCGAAATACACAAGATTACTAGTAGCCTAGTCTAGCATGGGGATGGATAGATTTGCATCCTTATCCAACAGAGGTCACGCCCAATTGGATGGAGAAAGCACATCCAGGCCTAATGTGCGATCTTCCAACATGTTGAAAGTCCAAACATGCATTGTTTACTATTGTATTGCTTGGCCAGCCAGGACCAAACATTACAAATTTTTGTTGTGAGTAATGTTATTAAAACTTAATTCAAATGTCATAATGAATTAAGTCAGTAAATAAAATTAAATTTTTGAGTTTAAATAGCATTACTCTTACTCTTTGTTTATTGCCGTCTAATTAGAAGCACACAAGTATTAAATGGTGTTTTAATTACAAAATCCAAAATTTAGAAGACTTCTTAAATGGTAAACCTCCAACAACAGGCAATCAAAATCTCAATCTAATGAAAACAAATGGAAACAAACAGATTGAATTACTAGGGGAGTAATCAAGCAGCCACTCTAACTGGTGCATTTTGGAGCTGCACCTCAGATGGCTTCTCATCATCTTTCTTTGGAGTGCTCTTGTAGTAGCATGCATATAGTATGAGCTGACTAAGACCAAAAAGAGCTCCCACACCATTTCCAATCTGCACGAAACCATATAGAAAACCCGCATCAATTACGACTAAACTAAATACAACACAAAGCCAGCTAGATACAATGCATTACTATGTGAACCTAATAAGATACAAACCCGACTATATGCAGTTATAAACAAAGCAAATAGAATGTTGATCCAACTTATACATAACCGACTTATATATAACCCATAATAATCAGAACATATAGTTAAAAAAAGACTTACCATGATGTAGAGGTCAAATTTAATGAGAGCATAGGTCAGCCAGATGGCTCCATTGCAGAAGCTAGCTACTGAAAGCCAAAATGGCATATATTCCACGCTCTTTGTTCTAATCACGTCCCACTGTTTGATATAAGGGGAAAGCAAACAAACAATTCGACACATTAATTGGATGAGAAAAAAAAAACACCTGTATAAAAAATGAAAAGCTTAGCAAAACAAAGGAACATGGATGTTGTGAAAGCATGGAGTTAGAAGAGACATACCATCTTGGTAAGAGGGGAGGCGTACATTATGATTCCAAAGATAACACAGAATAGTCCCACAAACATGTTTCTTCGATGATGGATGTGAAAGCCGAGCAGCGTGGCGAGAACAATGGCGGCAAAGAATACCACCTCGGTCGTTAGGCAGATAATAATTCGGCACTGAAATAAATGAACAAGGATAAACTAAAATTAATTTTGCACAATAATCCTTTTCAACACTGTTACGGGAAGGAACGCCAGGGTTATCTCTGAGTTGTATAACCCTGCACCAGACTCTGACTAAAACCCATACATGAAAGTTGTCCATTTAGAAACACTCATGCCCTTCAAGACACATGCATTTTTCCTCCGCATATCATGAAATGATCAACTATAGAGTTACTTTAAGCGTTGGAACTTCACCTTTAAAAGGTGTAACTTAATCTCAAAAAGTAATAATTTTATCTTTAAAAATTATGATTTCTAAGACTGATCGTGAAATTTGATGATTGGTTATGACTTTTTCAATTGTAATTTTTATCTCAAAAAAATACAAATTAACCTTAAAAAATTATAATTTTGGTATGA
The DNA here is from genome assembly GCA_963454935.2 of Ilex paraguariensis. Classification (NCBI taxonomy): domain Eukaryota; kingdom Viridiplantae; phylum Streptophyta; class Magnoliopsida; order Aquifoliales; family Aquifoliaceae; genus Ilex; species Ilex paraguariensis. The sequence continues at coordinate 486,023 of CAUOFW020003658.1, read as the reverse complement.
CAGTCTTTTTCTAGATTTTATTTCAAATACCATAAGAGAGAGAGAGGGAGAGAAAAAAGATCATGAAAGATTGATTAACACAAAAAAAAGAGCTTACCCGCCTCTTACTATCAGTGTAGATGAAGAATACAGTGAGATAGATCAACTCCAATGCGAGCCCAATGGAATTGATGACCACCACAAGAGCTTGATCTGGAGTTACGAATGGAAGACCATAGAAGATCCATAGCAAACAGTTCAGCACGGTTGCACAATAAGGGTCTGGAAGGAACCCTTCCGAAGATTTGTTCTTATAAATTCTAAAAATAGTTGGCCTGTAAAGACGTCATTAAATTATTTACCGAAGAAATATCAACCAATTACAGTAATTCAAGGAACAATAATCAGTATTAGAACCATTAGAATCAAGGGTTTGCACATCATACAAATATTGTTGTACGATTTATAATATTCCCTCGAAAAAATGCATGAAATCAATAAATCATGATTTGTTAATATTATGCTTTTATGAGACTTATTGCAACACAATGCAATCTGTTAATTTTAATGGTATATGATTAAAAGTAAATAAAATCCTATAGGAATCCATGGAAAATTGCGTTCGTTCATGTCATTGATTAATTGAGCTCCAATTCAATATAGGAAATAAACTATTGCAATGACTCATATTTACCACATTCTATTTAATTGTCCCCATTCTTTTCCAACTCCATTGCTGTAATAGGTAGTTGTTTTGTTAAGTAAATCCCCCCAATCAGAAAGGAAATTAATATTTGGTAGTCCAATGTCAATGCGGGTCAAGCGATGAGTCCACTCCTTTAGACTAAATATACATGTAATGTAATACATTCTCATATATATGAAAAATAAATAAAGAAATTAATCTTACAAAAATGCATACAATGATACGACAGAGAGAGAAAGAGAAAGCATACGATGGAGAGGCAAACAAGAAGAAAGAGATAATGTCACCTGTGAAAGAGGAAATCGAAACAATGGTTAGAGCATTGAATGTTGATAAATGCAGAAACGATTTAACGTATATATTATAGAATTTAACATGCACACAAATCTCTACGCGCGCATACATCATATAAATCAACATGAATAATTCTGCAGAATATATATCCGTCTCAACTCTCGATTGATCGATCAAAACAGTTGGAGAAGCAAATGTGATCAATTCGTTTCATAATCATAATAAATTAGCAAATTCCTATCCAGTAATCCAAAAATCTGAAAGAAAACGTAATAGTAAGAACTCTATAAGGTGGTTTAATAATGACAGAAACTCTCCAAAAACACGAACTCAATGTTCAACTCTAACGGCGATCTTCAATCAGCATTGAACAAGTAGAAACGAATACATTTTGTTAGAGAAAGAGCAATAGAGAGGTATTTGAAGATCATACCGACGACGCCAACGATAAACCGAGAAGTCTCCGCGCTCGTCATCCTTGCAATGAGAGAGAGTGAGAGAGGTGAAAAGTGTGAGGTTGTTGGGTGAAAGAGAGGTTATATACGTGAAGAGGAGTTTGAGTTGCAGTAAATGACTGTGAATGTATATATATATATATATATCCGATTATCTTCGAAAGAGATTGAATTTTATCCAATCAAACAGGAAAAAAAAGGATTTAGATATACATAAAATTTTGTAATTCAATGAACCTATCACCTACTTAATCGGAATACCAAATTTAATTCTCCGGCGCTAAAACTGTTTTCTCTCTCTCTCTCTCTCTCTCTCTCTCTCTCTCTCTGTTACGCAATGAAGAAGTGTGCGTGTGCGTGTGCATGCGGTTTGAAGAGAGAGAGAGAGAGAGAGAAGAGACGCGGCAATCCGACGGTTCAGTTAGTTGGAGGGGTTACGGAGTTGGTATCCTTTTCGAGAGTAATTACAATCACTGCCCTCGTGGTTGCGAATATTGGGCTAACAACACGGAGACATTCCGTACGCCCATGCGGATTTGTGAAAACACAAACCAACCCAATTTAATTAGACGTAATAATTGTACCAGAACCTGAGGATAAGGCTGATGAGATACCTTATTCGCTGTGTTTGGGTCATTCCATTGGATTGGATTGTATTGGAGATTTAAATTATTATTTTTTAAATTTAAATTCATTTATTATTGGACTGCTTAAGATTTAACGGTTATATCATATTATTTTCAATGTTTAGATAATATAAGTACTTTTGTGAGACTCATAAAAAAGCTTGATAGAATATGATACAATTGATTATTTTGCCCCTAACCTATCCATTCCAACTACATGTTTGGTTTATTAATGCAAACTCTTATTAATTAGTTATTTTATTATTAATGATTAATTAATTTTAGTCCAAATAGGATATTCCTTTATTATAGTTTTAAATTAGTTGTGTTGTTAAAGAAGAGCCTTTTGTCTTGGTCTTCTTGAGGTATGTTGGCAGAGGTTTTTGTTGAAAAAAAAAATTAGATCTATAAAAAAATAGGAGGAGGCAACGATGTAGATGAGAGAGAGAGAGAGAGAAAAGATCATGACAATTTAGTTATTTGTATTAGTTATCCTATCTGACAAAAGAAATCTCTGCCCTTTCCCCTTACGTTTTATTTAACCCTTGTGAATGGGTTAAAATTAGCTTTTTAAATTGGATTGGGATAAAATTAGAATGGAATTTCTGATGTATTTTTTACTTACTAAACGTGAAATATATGAACTTCACATATTTTTTTTATTCTATCCTACTGGAGTTATTCTCTTTTAACTTACGATCCAAACATACCCATTATATTATATTCGGTCACAATTTTAAGGTAGTTTGGCAATTGTTTTTATTTTTAATTTTTAATTAAAAATGATAATGAGTTTCGTAATATTTCGATTAACAAACTCGTAACGTTTAAATTAACAAACAATTTCAACAATCTCTAAAGAGTGTGACATGTATGAATGCATATATTACACTGATTATGATGTGTGTTATCCTATGTAATACGGGTATATTTAGTATTAGTCACCTCTTTCAGGCACCTTACCTTACCTAAAGAGTGTGCTCATCACTTATCAGCATCCGTGGGTAAGGTGTCTTGGACTCATACTGCGTCAGGGAGAGTTTTAGTGAGGAATGATATATGCTAATCTTTGTTAGAAGATTATCATGTTTCCTGTGTGATTCACGGGATGACTACTTTTTTGGTGAGCTACTTATCTATCAATTTCTTCCATCCAGCTCATCTTAAAGAGTAGAAAATAATCTCATACATTGCACATATCTAATAGAAGCAAAGTCAATCTTAATAGTCATCACCTCGTTGTTAGACCTTAAGATCACGAGTTTGAAACTCATCATCACCTTAAGATCACGAGTTATTAGGGCCTGTCCAATAATATGGAAAAAAAGCATGGGTTTTAAGTCCTAAATTTTTAGAAGGCCCTATAATTTTATGTGCATCATTAGTCCACAAAAAAATTAAATCCACTAAATTTTAAGCCCTACAAAAAACCCTAAAAAACTAAATTCAATCAAAAATTTTATTACAATAATTTGGGTGTATAATCCAATCCATAACATTAAAAACTTATAAATTAAAAAAATACTCAAAAGTCAACTCATATTTACTCTCTCTCTCCCTGGTAAAAAAAATTAAAAACAAAAATTTAAATTAAAAGCTCTCTCTCCCTCTCTCTCTGTAATAAAAAACAAAAATAAAAGTTGAAATTTTTTTCTCGATAATATTAACACGTCTTTCTTTTGTCGCCCTTTCACATAAAAAATTTCTATTTAATATTTCTACTTTAAGGCTCAAATTGGCTTGAGCCCCTGATAATTATGCTAGACCCAAAAAAATAATAAAAGCAAAGCAAATCCTTATTCCATATTTGTGGTTGACTTGGATCACTACAGCCCTTGCACAAGGTACGGCCTGCTAAAATTATGGGCCTGTGCCCAACATCATGTCACAGACTAGTATTTTGAAAGATATTGTATGGCCCGACCCAATTTTGCTATGATCCCTAACAACCTTTCTCCTGTGGCACTGGGGGTTGGGGTTGGGCTGAGTTTGAAGCAGTTGGATGGTGTCGTACCTTAATGAATATTGTGTATCTGCATTGATTAGAATTCGGAGCATCCAGTCATCTGTATTTAACCTTATCAATTGAGTCATGTTGAATCATGATTCAATGATAAGATTAGACCTAAATCAACATCAATCTTTCTCATCTGTCCTTCAAGTTGATATATGAGAGAATTAACCCACTTGCTATGAGATTCGATAAGGATTCACTTCTATAAAATAAGTACGAAAGAGCTCGTCTCCGATAGGGGTTGGACTGACCCTTGGCTCGGTGACAGAGGAAGCGAAGTGACCGCACTAATAATGACATTTTACATTGATAATTTTCAATATCTTAACTTGACTCATTTAATTAATTAAGTTAGATCTTTTGACACCAATCAAGCCCGACAATTAATAATGTTGTGTTCAAATCAATATCTAATTTGAGAATCAGAAATTCAAAGTTAAAAAACAAAAAACCAAAAACTACCTAATTCATTTTTATTCATGTTAGGAAGTTTTTTTTTTATTTATAGGAAATAGTGTGTATGGGTGTGGGAGTGTGTGTGTGTGGTGTCGGTGTTTGAGGGGGGTGGATCTTAAGACAAAAGGATGGGAATTAGTGAATATGAAACAGTGGGGCAGGTCACTGTATTAGTCCCACTACTTAAAAGGAAAGAAAGCAGCACTAGCTCATGTTCCCACGTTTAGATCAAGATCTTTATCAGCCACACACATACCTATACACACACTTGCACTCCAAACATATCCCAAAAGCATTGTTCCTCCTCAGGTGCTCTTCTCCTTTACATACCCTTTTCATTCCCCCCACCCACCTCCCCATTAGAGGCTCTTCTAAGAGTTTAACCTTCTACATCATCCCCCACCTTTCTCTAAAGCTTAGCCCCATGACCATACAAAAGTGAAAAAAATCTCCAATCAATTCTCAGTCAAAAGATGCCCCCATTTGAGTGGTATCTTACCTTAGCAGAGAAGGAATTGAATAGTAAAAGCAACCCTATCTCTAGGGCCGGATATGTTTCTAAGCCATGTGATTTCATTTCATGTCATATTGAGTCGTGTCACGTTTAATTAGTTTTGTACGACTCATTGCTTTGATTAGTCTTACGGATCAAGTCTTTTAGACCTAAATACATACCTATTAATTTGGTGTCAAGTTCCTGAACCATATTAAGAACTACATATTCTTTTTGTTCAACAGTCAAAAGTATCTAGGTCAGCTTACAAGTACTTCGATTAATTCGTTCGGTCCAGTTAAAGACAGATCATTTACGTCAAAACTAGATATATATTATGGATAAATTCCTTATGACCTGACGTCAAAGACTTGTTAAGATTCAAATTTAGAACATCTAAATTTACAGTTCGCCTCTATTACCATTTGAGCTACTATTGTCTTCCTCTTGTGTGCAGACACAAAGGTGCAAAACTTACCTCTTAATCTCCAAATGTCACATTCAAAGAAAGGTTCCTCCACTTTATGTATGCATTTTTCTTCAATAATATTTCCTTATAATAATCAGAACTCAAGCTACTAAGTTTGACACTCACAGACAAAGGAGGCATAACTCCACCCTTTGAAATTAGTAGGAAATGCCATCACACATGTATGCACAATGTATATATATGGGTCGTGTCATATTAATATTAACTTGATATAATTTATTTATAATTATGTGCAGTCGAATTCATATCATATTTTCATGTCATGTACACGTATATAGTTAGATTCATGCATTGCATAGTTGAATTTGTGATGATATACTTTATTAAACAAGATTATGATTCAAGTTTATTGAGGATAAACTCATGCCCAATGAAATTGATTTCGTATCGAATATTAGATACTGATTTGATATTGAATTGATGCAGCTATTTTTAGTGGTGAAAGTTAAACAACAATTTGACTATCATAATTTGGTAATTTTGTTTCAAAATTATCATAGATTTAATAAATAATTGAAAGTTAAATGGATTGATAAACAGAAAGAAAAGATGGGTAGTTTTCTCTTGAATTCATGGAAAATACTATGGTATAAAAAAAATCGATTACAAAAAGTAAAAAATGGCTCAAAGAGTAGTAAGTTTTATCTTTAAAATTAATAATTTTTATCTAAAAAAGTGGTAGATAAACCCAAAAAATAGTAAGTAAATTCAAAAGATGTGTTCACCAAAAAATTATTATAAGCTTCACCTAAAAGGAGGTAAAAACTTTCAAAAAAATGAATTATAGTTTGATAATTTTGTTTCAAAACTGATGCATATTTGATAAATACTTGAAAGTCAAATGGATTGGTAAACATAATGAAAAGATGGGTTATTTTCTCTTGAATCCATGGGAAACACTATGGTATAGAAAAAAAATGGATTCCGAAAAGCAAGTGTCTCAAAAAGTAGTAAGTTTTATCTTTAAAATTGATAATTTTTATTTAAAAAAATGGTAAAGAAACCCAAAAAATAGTAAGTAAATTCAAAGTGTGTATTCACCAAAAAAATTAGTATAAGCTTCACCTAAAAAATGATAAAAATATCCAAAAAATAATAAATAGTACAGTATCAAAAAAATTTTGATACCATAGTCAATGAAACCATATAATAATGAGTGAGAATTGAGAATTGATGCTTAGTGGATGAGGATATGAGACTAGCCATAAATTTCAATAATGCTATGCTTATTAAATTTCTTATCAAATGATGTGATATAATTTTTATTATTAAATATTAATAGAACTCGTTTATTAAGTTTCTTACCAAGTGATTGATATTTAAATTTTGCAATAAATCTGTAAATGTAAAAAATGTTACCCAAAAAGGATTCCTCTGGTATGCTATCTTTTGGGATCCGTTTGGTTAGTAAGAAAAAGATAATGAAAAATGAAAGAGATAGAAAGTGAAGTAAAAGAAAAGAAAAGAAAGTGAAATAAAATATATTTTCATGCATGCATTTGGTTAGCATGAAAAACTTCTAAGAAAATTTTAAAATAATTTCATTCCATTGTTTGAAATAAATGAAAGTTACAAGAAATTTTTTCTAATTGTCTAAATTATCCTTAATTATTTTAACTCGATCTAAAGAAGAAAAAATATTTTTAATTATTCAAATTTTTAAAAAATTGGCTCCTAATCTAATTCAAAGATAATAATTGACTCAAACCCTGATCTCCAAATTATATGGTTAGTCTAATTCGTACTAACTTTTTTAAAATTAATAACTAATTAAATATTTTTTAAAAAATAAGGATACAATTGAAAGTTTGATCTTTGAACACAATTTTATTTTTTTTTCTTGTTTTTGCAAGAAAAAAAGTTAGTTAAATGTGATAAAATTTAAGCATGAAAAAATATTATTTTTTCTATCATTTTCTATTTCATGCTAAAGAAACACATGTAAAATTTTTAAATTTTTTTTTTGTATTTTTTAGTATTATCTTGCTAAACAAACCGACCAACGAAAAATAGTGAAACCCATTCCCCTTGCTAGAGTGGACTTTCGTTGTTTTATTTTTCTATTATTTTTTATTTATTAATAAAATTATTCCAACATTGTACCCACTTGCACCCAACTGGCCAACACATGGAAAGTGGCTACATAATTAATTAACATTTTCTCTCTCCAATCTACTCTTAAAGACATTGATCAATAAATGACATTTGATAATAATACTGAATTAATAGCCCATAAATTAGGTAAAGAAATTGTGTACTTAGTAAGGAAAGCATTTGCATACGCAATTTTGACGGGAGTTGTGGAAAGTTCAATTCAATATTTCTATCCGAATTAATTAAATTTTTATTTTTGAAGTAGCACTTTTTTTTTCTTATTTTGACTCTTTTCCAATATTTAGCCGACTATGATATATTTCTCTAAACTTAGTTGTATGTGTACCTATAATATAAATTAGGGTAGACTTCAATAAGTCTATTCGACGGTCTCAAATAGCCTTATCTAATTATCACCAACATCCATCTCAAAATCATTCATATTGAATTTTTCTCCACCTAAAAATCTATTATTTTTCACTTACGTTGCACCTTATCTTCAGATACGAATTACCCATAATTATTATATATACAGATAAATGATATTTAGCATTATTTATATATTAAGATGCATAAAGATCAATTACTTTTTAAAAATATTAATTTTTACTTAGAGATGAATTTACTGTATGAAACAATATATTTGTGTTTTGGGGTAAAATTTGGAGTTATGAAACAATTCATATATATAATTATTGAGACGTGTCATTAATTTTTAGATGCATTACCATATTAAGTTTCAATGTACTATAAATTTGAAACAAAATTACTAAATTACAGAATTTTTGAATTCATTTATTAAATTATGACCTTTTTTTTTTTTGAATTAAAACGGTAGAAATTCAATTAAGAAGATAAGTCTGAGAGAAGAAATTGAATCAAAAAATTTAGTGTCATCTCTTCAAAAGCATCAATAGTTCCACCCAACTTAGCCTTGCGAACCAATCGGTGAACTACACAACTTTCAAAACGCCTAACAATGGACGAAGAAGACAAAATAAATAGACAAAGAAATCATTGGACATCTGCAATAATAGCACATAAAGAAGAAAAATCTTCGGAGTTATCGTTGATCTTCTTCTTAACCACATATAAATCCCCTTCCAACACAATCTCATCAAACCCAATTTGCCTAGCAAAAAACACAACTTAACTAACAACCATAGTATCTGTGATTCACGCTTCTTCTCCCAAACTAAGACCCTTTTTAAAAATCGAGGTTATTTATGTTTTTTTTTTGTTAAAAAAATAGAGTTAACAATCCGATTTTAAATCTTTAGTCAAAACAAAACTACTCAGTGTTTTAGTTTGGTGCAAAAGGGCGGTGTTAAGCCCAATGAATTTATTCTTAGAGCAATACTAGATGTACTTAAAAATTAGATTTGATAATCTCAACCATTGAATAAATATTGGATCCCAATAAATACTGAGACCCACAGTAAAATCAATAATTGAGATTATCAAGTCTAATTTTTAAATTTATTTTTTAAGTTCACGCAACATTGTTCTTATTCTTATGTTCTTTAAAAATTATCATAATTCAATAAATAAGTTGAAAATTTTTATAATTTTATTTCAAAATTACCGTAGATTTGGTAATTAATTCATACGGTCGGTCACAGCTGGGTGAAACAAAAACACAATTAGAGTAGCAGCAAGTTGCAAAGAATCAGAAGTCCGACAACCACCCGACCGAAGAGCATGGCTGCTATTTATTGGCTTTATCTCTCTCTCTTGATCTGGCTGGCACAAACTATATATACTATTCCCAATAGCTCCAATTTCAACGGCCCAGATCCAATCGAACACCCGATAACCTCCGGCGCAATATAGTGGATCCCCCACCTTCTAGCCTCTAAAGTCCACCACGAACCAAGTCCAAATACCAAAAAAGTCCTAAATTCATGATTATAGTAAAAGTCACATTCAAGAGGGTATTTACGTAAACTTACGGCCACAAGCAGCAAATATAAAGCGCCATGGTCTCACCTCTATCAACTTTAGCTGCAAAAACACATCTAGAACCCAACGAGAGAGAGAGAGAAACAAACATCCGGTCGTCGCCGGAATCTGACCCAACGGTGCCGGTATCACTGGCTGGACCCTCTATTGCAATCCACTCTTTTGAATTTGTTCACTTACTTTATATCTCCTTAATTTTGTTGTTGTATTCCTTAATCGGAAATCGCCGGAAGAGGTTGACGGAGCTGGGTAAGGTGGTTCGCATGATGGGATGTTGTATCTGTCCTTTGGAGACTCCGGCGAGGTTACTGTGGAGTACTAGCTTCTTTCGCCACAAGCTCATGCTCTTCTGAAATTCAACGTAATACTTCGCATCAATCAAACGTATAATATATATCACTACAAGTTCTCCAACTCTAATCTATTTAGAGTTTTCAGTTCGCCAGAAAGTATACATATATATTATACGTGTGTGTGTATATATATAGACGTTGACCACAATCGCCGGAGATCTGACAAGTATGGATTCCGGTCGTATTTTCTTCGACCCCTCGTGGCAAGGCAACATGTTGTTCCTCAGAGATGGTGATCATAACGTTTTTCGAGGTGATCTTTTAATCCTTCTTATGTTTCCCATTTATTACATAACAGTAGTCACACAAACTCATACTACTTCACTTGCCCCAACAACCCAACAAATCATCGCCATCTTCGTCCTCATCATCAGGTAGATCTGAAATATTTAATGGTTAGATCAAGATTGATCTTGAAGAATTAGTGAGCCATGATTATTGTTTTCTTCTTTTTTCTTTTTTTTTTCTTTTTTTTTTTTAAAATTTGTATGTAAAAATTGTGGGCAATATGTATAGGAGCAAGATCGACGATGAACATAGAGGAAATATCAAAGAGGCGGCCTTTTTTCACCTTGCCCGATGAACCGTTCGAGGAAGAATATTATGACGAACAGTTATCAGAAAAGAAGCGCCGTCTCAATCCTGAACAAGTTAGTAGTGTAGTGGACTACTTACCCACCAGTTTGATTCGATATGCATCTAAGTATCATATCACACCTTTCCATCCCTAAAGAAAAACATATCTACTAATATTCATATTCATATTAAAACTTTTTTATCCAAAAGTATTTCAGCATCATATTCCCTTCTCTCTCTCTCTCTCTTGTTTTTCTTTACCGCATACTAATATGATACTAGAAAAAGATTAACCCATATCTAGAAAAATTAATGTAAAGATCTTGATCTAAAGTTATAAACATTTCATCATGTGTTGATCATATGGCATATATAAGAAAGTACTTAATGGTGCTAATTGGTTTGCACATATGCATATATAAGGTGCACTTGCTGGAGAAGAGCTTTGAGACAGAGAACAAACTGGAGCCGGAGCGAAAGACACAGCTGGCAAAGAAGCTTGGTCTCCAACCAAGACAGGTGGCTGTGTGGTTCCAGAACCGCCGTGCACGGTGGAAGACCAAACAGCTTGAACGGGACTATGATCAACTCAAGTCCTCCTATGACTCCCTTTTATCAGACTACGACTCCATTCTCAAGGACAACCAGAAGCTCAAAACTGAGGTATATATACTTTTAATTTAAATTTACCTCCTCTCAACAATCGGAAATTAATGTATTTCCCAAAAGTCTCAACTTTAATTTCACTTTCACACGATTTTGATTACTTATCACATATTCAAGTATAAGACCCAATATTTATAAACGGTCTTTTTTATATATAATGGATGATCTATTATTAAATATAATTTAACAATAATATATTATAGAGGATCGGGATCCTCGGTCAGGATATAGTACTTTATATATATTATGTTATGGTTCTGTTTCCTATGCTTGTAGACGATGGATCAAATATGTTTTGAAATTCGTGCAAACTAGTTGTACGGATCATTTTTGTGGAACTATATGAGTTTTTTTTTTTTCTAGTGATAAGAAATTTTAATGTTTTAATCAGAGGGTAGACAATGACTTTTGTTATAAAAAAAAATGGTAATTAATTTTTATTGGGTCGGATAATTCAGTCATAATCTCATGGACACCTGACCAGGCATCTGTATGATTGGGACCTCTCTGTACTGGATCCTGACTTCCCATAAGATTCTACCTTAGCTACAAAGTGTATACTATTTGTTAAGCTCAGCAGATACATTTTTTAGAATTGTGGCAAAGAAAATAGCATCTGTTCCAAACCCCACCTTGATTAAAAAAAGAAGAAGATGGATTTCAATTCCTTAAAGGCGAATATACCTATTTGATTCAACGAAAATATGCCAAAAAAAACTTTCTAGATGAGAAATAGTGATTTTATTTTAGTAATATTTTTAAATGCTTATTATTCTATTCCAATACTTTGTTTAGAAATAGTGGGTTAGATACCATGTCTCCCTTATGAGTTTATGACTACTACCCCACTAACTACTGGGTGGTAGAGTCGCAAAGAACCAGATTATTTGAGTACTTGATTCTCGTAGTTTTAAATATCTTCTTCATGTTAGATTCGTCAATTTGTTCTTGACCATGAATATGATAATTTCTAAGCTCGGTTTGTTGTTGAGACGAGCTCTAAAATTGGATTTAAGTTTGATTCGTGCTTTAAACAAACAAACAAGAATAAAGACTAATAACTCTAAGGAATAGTTCAAGTAGAAACAGAGACGAGTTATGAACTTAACGTCTTAAGATCGAATCTTAACAATTTTTTTGGTTAGGTTATGAGAGATTTGTCTTTCATGAATATCTTAGTAAATGGTCCGTCTTTGATTGAATCATAGAAAAAATTAATCAAAATGTACTTAAACCGGCGTGGACACCCTTTATCCTTGAAAAAAAAAAAGAATGAGAACTAATACGATTTGATCTTAAACTTTTTGTTAGAGTTAGCAACATTTTTCGTCCTTAAGATGTGATTATTCTGTCAAAAATTTAATAGTTCATATATGTAGGTATTAAAATGATACGGATTAAATATTTTAGGGACAAAATTAATAAAATTGATATAATGAGAATTAATCCGCCAAAAATTACATATTAAAAGACAAAAAATTTATTAATCCTTTTCACTCAATCAGTTGAAACTCTACTGGTTGGGCTTTGCTAGCACTTTTAATTAAACTGTTTAGTGGTTGTATGTTGCATGTGTTAATTCTTTGACCGGCGCAGGTTGTTTCCTTGACTGAGAAGTTGGAAAGGAAAGATCAGGTGGCTGGAGAACCAAACTCAGGTGATCAGAAACCAGACCCACTTCCGGTGAATGAAGCCCATGTTCCAGCCGCCCTTCCGGTGAACGTGAAGGTGGAGGACCGCCTCAGTACCGGCAGCGGCGGAAGCGCAGTGGTGGATGAGGACGGTCCTCAGCTTGTGGACAGTGGTGATTCATACTTTCCCACAGCCAATGACTACCATGGATGTGTTGCACCGGTTGAAGGGGTCCAATCAGAAGAGGACGATGGTAGCGATGATGGCCGGATTTACTTCTCCGATGTGCTCCGCCAACACCATGAGGAGGGAGAGCAACAGAGCTGGTGGGTCTGGTCATAAATTAGTAATTCTGAAGTATTTACGTACAAAATATGGTAGTAATTAAAGTGTCATATGCAATTTCTCTTTGTAATATCGTATCCTATAATTGCCTTAGACAAAAAACAAGAAATGGACTTGGTACTTGTCTTGGTAATAAACAATAATATTGGGGGTTGTATCTGTTTTATGGGCTATGCTTGTGAATAAAAAAAAAAAAAAAGACACTGTTTTTCATGGTGTGTTTCACTTGCCATTATAAGTGAGTTTTGGGGTAATAAGGTAATTACTCATTTCATGATTTTAGTTTCTTTTCATTTTCTTTGATTAATTGAATGTAAATTAGAAAAATAAAATAAAAAAGAATTTCCTCTTTGTAAAAGGGGAATTTAGAGTTTGTGTGAAGTTGTAGAATTTTGGTGAATTTTTGTAACTATTTGGGTCAACGTTACAATATTTATCCCCCTCCCCACTTCCCAAAAAATGAAAAAGAAAAAGAAGATTACATATACCGACAAAAAGAATATTCATCGAGCGGAGTTTTGTAAGTTTGAATTTGAATTTGTCGAGTTCATTTTTTTAAACGAGCCTAAAATAATGTTCAAATTTAACTTGTTTAGAAAATAAATCGGGTCTGAATTTGGGCCTTGCCCGAATAACTTGATTATTTTGTATATAAATGAACTAAACTTTATGAATTCGAGCTAAGTAAAAATTATTCCAACTTAGTTCATTTAAAATACGAATTGAGCTCGAACCAAATCTTATCTGAGTCAAGTCCGAGCTTAGTCCAAATAGCCCGTTTCAATTAACTTATCTTGATCAACGCCCTACCGATAAGTCATTTTAATAATATTTACCTTTGATCCGTTTCGAAATAAACTAGCAAAACTTCCAATTTGATCGCTGGATTAATCTTGTGTGATGTAAAGCACATTGGGTACACCTAACCGATAAATTATTTAACCAAATCAAATTGAACCATTTACGGTAAAACTCTAATATATATCAAGTTTGTTAAGGAGTATCAATTTTGATCAAATATTATCCAAAATAAGCAAAATTGCCTAATATGATGATTATTTAGAGAAACATTATTAAAAAAAAAATCAGCATTTTTTTATCTCTTTTGTTTTTGTTTTTTGTTTTTTGTTTTTTTTTTTTTTTTTTGGGGGGGGGGGGGGGGTGGCCATATGGTAATGGGTCTTCATATCTGGCTAATTGAGTGCTGTTCTCAGGATGCTGACATTAACAAAAAAACAAAAAAAAAACACCTTATTTTATTGGATCTACCTCAATCCAAGTTGGACCAGAGAACAGCATCTTTCAAGTAACATCATCATTCTGATCAAAAAAAGTACCCTCAACATTAACATCCACAGTTCCATGCTAAAAAACAAGCTTGCCTATGATCGAATTATTGAAGAGATTATTCGAAATGTGTATAAATTAATTTGGACATCCCTAACTATTGAAACAAAAAAAAAAAAAAAAAAAAACAAGCCTATGCCTTAAAGAGCTCACATCAATAACAGCTTGCTACAACACAACCCACTTCATTTATGGTTGAACTGTATTGAAGTCGGAAGGATGTGATTTCATTTTGGGTGTGCAAATTGGGGTCAAGATCAACAGGCATTGCCACCACTGACATATAACAATTCTGTGGAAGAGCTTTAGGACATGTTTAGAATGACCAAGTGTGGTAGTTAATTGAGTAGTTGTAGAAGTGGATGTAGAAGCTCGTATGAACAACATGAAGGTGATAACAAAATTATCTCCACTCCATTTGAAGCACCAAGCCAACGTCACCATACCACTTCCAATTTGAACTACCAACGTTAGAAACTACTCTCTCTCTCTCTCAAGGTTGTTAATCGAGCCTAGTTTTGTCAACTTGGGTCCGAATCTACCAAGCTCATTTTTCTAAACAAGTTTAAAAAATTATTCAACCTCGACTTGTTTAAAACTTGAGTCAAGCCCAAACTTGAACTAAACTCGAATGACTTCATCGATTTTACATATAAACAACATGAACTTTACAAGCTTGAATCAAGCTTTGCGAACTTGAACCACGTTTTTAAGACTTGTTTTTCTAAACAAGTCTAAAAAATCATTTAGAACACGAGTCGAATCTTATCCTAGTCAAGTTCAAGTAACTTGTCTCGATTAACACCCCTACTATCTCTCTCTCTCTCTCTCTCCATAATTTTCCCTAACAAGCTTACACCTCAAGGAAGGATCAAAATTCCAAAAGTCAATACAACCAAAATATTCCACATATCTAAGGAGATCAAAATTAACTAATGATTGAATTAAAATTTTAATATTTCAAGATATTTATAGATATTGTCACTAGATACTTCAAAATGTTTTCAATATATTTTAACTTGTATTTAAATATTTTAAAAATAAATTCCAAACTTTTTCATTTCTTATATGACTAAAACAATGCACCGTAACAATATATATATCCTTGAACTCAACTTAATAAAGAATAAGCTCAATTACTTGATATCGGTTGTACGACCCCTAATATTTTATTGTGCTTTATAAATAATCACATCTGTCGTTAAATCACAAACTACCATATCTTATTCACCAAAAACAAATCTAAGCAACACAATTCATTAGCCATCAATTTTGATGACATATATCACACTAACAAGTAACTATAGTCTACTTTTGATGCCATTCAAGTTATCCACTATAAACTTCCACCAAAGCACCCTTATGATGTCAGGCAATATCAAATTATCAATATCTAGAAATTTTGCAGCATCTATATTCAAACTGCAATAACATAGAAACATCAACTGATGGCAGAAAATCACAGCCCACCATTCAACTTATTCAATCACATGTAGAACTCCAAATTTCTGGTTGTTAATAGTCAAGAACTCCAACATGAAGATTGTTGAGTTATCAACATGAAGATTGTTGAGTTATCAACAAGCATTCAATCCCTAGATCGAACAGTAAAGAAAGGGAAAGCGAATGCACCTGGTTACCCAATTTTATTTTATTTTTTGTGGGGGTGGGGTGGGTGGGTGTTTGTTGTTGTTGGGGTTGGGGGGGGGGGAAGAGAGAGAGAAAGAGAGAGAGAGTAGAACCATAAAACATGGCCTACCTAATCAGTTTCGATCTTTTCATTTTTTTACATTTCTTCCATTTGAATGTGTATGTTGAACACCCTATGTTTGTGACAAAAATTCCGATCAAAATTTTCTCTCTTTCCATGCAACAAATCCAAAAGCCACAGCAAGTATCAGGGCTAAAATTGAAAGCATTTCATGCAACTTCTCGTCTCGGTGTTTCCTACCCTAAAAAAACATCTATTAAATTATACCTTATAGATTAGCAACATGCAGGTTACCTTGTCCACCTTGATCTCTACATGAGGAGATGGATGCAGCAGCCTTCTTCCTGAGCCCTCTACCTCCTCCTTAATGGCCCTTTGATATACAATCCTTGACAGCATAAATGGTCCATTTACAACCCACCTGCAGATGTTTCTCAAATTTTTTCTTTTTTCTTTTTTTTTTTTATTGCTACCGACTCTAACATCAGCAGGAGCGATTTCATTTTAGATATCACTGGTCTCCTCATTCTGAGAATCGCACCTTTCAAAATCACTCCTCTGGTTCCTTCCTTTTCTTGCTCAGTTTCCTGCCTAGCTTACATTTATCTGTTGGATGCGAACTAGGATCCTGCTTCTGGTCAGGTTTGCAGTTGGGCTCAAGTGGATTCAAATCAGAAGAAATCTTCTCGTAATTGATGGCAGCATCCAGAGAGTATATACGCAGAGCAAGTGAGGACAAGGTAGATATCTTGGCAGCTGCAGAGAGTGATGACCAGTACCACCACAAATTCCTCAAGTATTCTGACTTGATCATGTCTTCAAATATGATTGTTGCTTGAACCATCTGAAAGAAAAACAACTTTCACTCGGAAACCTCATCATACAACTTGACGCAAAAAAAACATACAACTAGACATCCACTCAAGTCAAATTAGATTTTATTATCGTTGCACATGTTTATCTCCAGTACGTAAAGTTAAATATTGAAGAAAGAAACAGTAGTCCAAGAAATATGGGTACTTCAGAGACGTGATTATGGTTTAACTTTCATTAAACTCATTGTGGGAATAAGACCAGAGTATATGTGCTGACAAACTTTTTCCATGTAACTGCTGCTGCAGAGATGGAAAACTTCTACTCATATTTTAAGGTAATCATAATCTCATTATCAGCAGGTTCTTGCCTATCTTTGGGGCAATGTTTCTCACATCACTGTTGCATTTTATAACTAGGAAATTGACAGATAAGAGGCTCATCAGGGGAAAAAACCAAGATCAACAATTTAGTGTTGGGACGACAATCGTATCATTCCTAGAGACATAAATACAAGCTTCTAGGCACCTAAGGTATGTGGCAAAGGTCCCCAAGAAGGCTAGGAGAAGAGGAGGATGGACAGCAAGGAAGTTGTACATATCCACTTGGACTGTCAAAAAATATACATGAATCTCTTATGGCAAGACAATACTGAATAACTGTTGTCTAAAAGAAGAAAATAATTTTTTAGATAAAAGGGGGCATTGAATTGGATGGTTGGTGTGGCAGCCTTGTTTACCAGGCTGGAATTACATAACTCAAAAGTTTGCAGCCTTCGTGGAAGCAAAACGAGTCTTGGAATGCTACCTTAAGCAAGAAAATTAGTAGTAGTAAGAAAGCTGAATAACCTCAGGGATCTGAAGCAAGCACTCTTCTAAGAAGAGTTCCTCTGTCGCGCAAAAGGAGTCAAAATGACAATTACAGATGCTTTACAAGAAAAGATCACGAGCTATTGCTAAATATAAGGATATTTTAAAACCTCAGTATAAACATTGATAAATAACTACCAAAAAAATAATTGCATGAATAAGACCAACCTCATATATTGTCTGTGCAGATTTGACAAATGCACGCCAGGCCCATCTCCTTTCCAAGTGTGTCTTTGATGCCCTCAGAGCTTCTTCAGGCAGCAAGGCATCCATGTCCAGCAAATTAATCTTGAGTCGCCTTAAGATGTGGGAAGCTTTGCCTACTAATGGCTTCAACGAATACTTGGGAACAATGCAGCAGTTACCATCCTCTGTAAGCGGAACATGACCATGTGATGATGATTTTTTCCCTTTCTGCACCAAGCATTCAAACTCTGGTCGATCAACTTCCAATGCTTCACTAGGTTCACCTGCCACACATCTTCCAGAAGAATTCCCATCAGTAATACTTTCATTGCCAGCAATGGTTCTCGTCTTGCCCTCTTGCAATGAGGCAAGCTGTTCATCAGCGTTGGGCTTGTCAACTTGAACACATACATCTTCTTGAGGGGGGACTAGCATTAAGGTAGACTCACTGATATAGGGAGATATAGAAGAAACAAATGATGGAATCCCATTTGATCCGATGAGACCTATTTCCTGCACCAATTCCTTGTTAGAATTTTTTATTACAAACTTTGAGCAGATATCCTCAAAGTTAAATGGGCATACTAATCCGTCATTACTATATCTAATCAAACTCGAACTAAGCTCAGAACCCCCACTTTTTGATGCATGATCAATGTCTGGTCCACCTGCACATTGCTCCCATGCAGTCTCACATTGGCCATTCCCCTTCAAAGTACTACCACTCTCCTTACTCTTCTCAGAGGCTAGTGGAACTGAATTGCACTTACCATCATTATGCCTCCGAAGTTCCATATCAGTGAAGAAGGTTCTGTGGCAACAAAGACAATGATGTCTAGATGTCCAAACAGGCTCTAAGCACTCGCACCGGTACATTTTTGGTCCAGTAGTTATGGCCTTTCTGCTTTGCTTCTTCAAGAACTCGGTGGTTTCTGGCTCGAGACAAGGACCGTACTTTGTGTCTAGCAAGCTGGTTGCCTTGGTGGAAAGGCAATCAGTAAATACAGTATCTTCACTATTTGTGGACTGTGACAAAGCAATTTGAGGTCCCTCCTGATCTTGGTGTACACTTTTTTTATATACTTGGAACCTTAATTTTTGCCATTGCAAAATAGACTCTTTTAGTTCTCTCTCTCTTGGATCATGATCTTTCAAACAATCCACAAGCCCTTTAATCTCTGCATCAGATTGGTAAGAAACCCATGGAGAGCAGGGATAAGGATCATTAAACTCATGACCAAACGAACATGAAGCTCTGAAACCCCTCAGAGTCCCAAAATCGTCCATGGCACAAGGAGCAGAGTTTCTCAAAACCGAAAAGTTCTCCCCCAGAGAACCATGCCACACCATTTTTGGCTCTACAGCCAAGTTTGTTAAGACCCAGTACAATCTTCCAGCTGAGTCAATACCCAAAAACTCTCTCCGAGCAGACAGCTTCTGAATCTGCATTTCTACGCAGGTTATAGAGTTCTGCAGAAGTGAAATCTCATTCCTGACAGCGCTTAACACAAGGCTGTCAAGTGGTGTACTTTGGTTATCAGGAGGCAGATTAGGAATACCACTGCTTACATACTTCTCCATGTCGCCACAGAAAATATTTTCTCGAGCCAAGTTATCAACATCATGTTGAGGAAGATTCAATGAAGGCAATCCCTTTTGTTGGAAAGATTCATCATTTTTCAGGGAAGCTACATGGACGGCAGTATTCCCAGGAAATAGGACACCATTCACAGCAGCCTGGCCATCTACTGATTGACCTTCAGCATCCATAGGTTCAATGATTTGGCTGTTACGGAGAGAGATTTTTTCTGAATTGTGGGGCGATGGGTGTTTATTGAACATTTTAGGACAATTATGCTTTTGATGGCTGTCAACTTGTAGGAGATAATCAGAGAAAGCACCAGAACAGTTATGTTTATCACTCAAAGTATGCAGCCATTGACTAGATTGTGCAACAGTAGGGGTTTCTTCTGTACCATTATCTCCAACTGCATTCAGCGAGCTCATGTTACCCCTGGGAGATTTTGCAGCCAAAATTTCCTCTTTACACTTCAAATTTTTCCACTCCACAAAGAGAGAACGCAATTTCTGCTGCAAGTTAGCAGACTCTCCCCCACATTGCTCAAGATGTTGGCGAATAAGAGCAGAGTTCAACAACTCATCACAGAGAAACTTAAGCAGGAACGTTCTCTGTATCCAGAAGGAAACTAACTTGGTTAACCAAACATCAAGAAGGAAACAGAATATTCATAAATAACACAACTAAGAACAATCTGGAAACAAAAATTAGTGGTACACAGTATGGCACCGTGCACATGGGGATTAAAGATTAACAAAGGATGATATGGAAATCTTATTAGAAAAAAAAAACATGGAAAAAAAGTGCAATTTTGCACTGAAAGTTCAAGTTGAAGATCAAAGTTAGCCATAAAAGATTATTTCAATTTGAAACCCAACTAGTGCAAGAATGCAACAGCCATAATAGATTGTGCAACTGCAAAAGAGGAGCTCGAGCAATTCAACCCCTTTCCTTCTATTCCAACCATGATCGTTGTTTCTAGAAATATACACATACAAACAACAGATCTAATAGACAGTATATGCTGCTTTTGGTTTTTAAAGCTAGTACTTTTTAGGCATTATGCACTCAGAAACATAGAAATATATCTACTATCTGTGGACATTGACACTAGTTACTCATTTGCACAAATCGGGGCATCCAACCCGCACTTAATAGTTCCTCTCTGACTGCTCATGATTGTTTGGCCCATTTCTGAATGGTAAAATTTGTCATTAGCATCAACCACGTGGCCATTCAATGTGTTTTCAACCATTTATTTTTAGAATGATTTATTTTGAACCTTAAGGTTGAATTGTGCCTTTTCGGCCTCATAGTATGAGTAAGGTTCTAGAGAATCAAGACAGTGTTAGTGTCAACATCAAATTCAGTGTTTGTTGAAGATTTGAAGGGATTGGGAAGATCTGATAAAGGTGTTACTCTTTGGAATTGTGCAATAATGGCAACATTTTGGGTTATTTAGAAAGAAAGGAATGCTAGAATTTTTTAAGACCGGTGTGAATGTGTAGAAGGGATGTGGAACTGTATTCATTTCTTAGCATCTTTTTGGCTTCGGTTTCAAAGGAGTTCAATGGAATTCCACTATTTGCTATTCTATCAGAATGGAGAGCTTCATGTGATCTATAAGCTTTTTTAATTCACCACTTTCAATTGTTTGCTTTTAGTTGGATATCTTATCCAATTTTTTCTTATGTAATTTACATCTTCTCCATTAATAAAACTGATTTGTTTCCTATCAAAAAAAAAAAAAAGTGTTCATGTCAATCTAGTCACTTAGAGCCATTGGACAACTAAGTTAGCCCGGCTTCTGTTTCTGAATCAGATTCATTTCCCAACGTGAAGCCTATAAAGACTTGGAAAAAACTAATTAGAGTTCATAACAGAATGTTAGTAACTCGTATTTTTACTAGAGGTATGGTTTTTTGGCCTTGCAATGGATACATGAGCACAAGAATGTTGATAGGACGTTTCTTGTGGTATGATTTGCTAAATAAAAATGTGAACAAATACTGCACAACTTCATAAGATGAATTGACATACATAATACTCAAAATAAATCAATAGATATTATGCATCAATTCCCCATCTCGTGCTGCTTTCATGTATCAATTTGACAAATATATTGTACTCCGAAAGACTGACGACAATTTATTAGTGTGCATTGATTGACGAATCTACTCCTGCCTAGACCCTCTAGTGACGGGAGTCTCATGCACTGGACTGCCTTAATAACAATGATGGGAGTCTCATGCCCTGGACTGCCTTAACAACTAATCTATCATTTCAAAACACACTGAAAATACAACTTTACATGAGTCCTTGTACTGAAAATTCTGTCTTACTCCAAGGTCGAGTACAATAATGACAGCCAGTTCTTGTAGTTTCCACTGTCTTTGTCTTCATTGATTAAGTGAAGGCTGAGAGTGTAGTACATAGATGTAGTCTAAATAAAAACACGAGTAGCAAATTCATGGCCATGATGCATTCATATTGATCAACTTTTCAAAGATGTGAATGCAATCATGTATCAATGAATATCAATCAGAAGATAGAAAGAAATTACAAGAAGATATATAAATAAGGGGCAGAACAGACCAACCTCTTCAACACTGAACTCCCAATACTCCCTCTCGTCCATTACAGATGCTAAATGCATGAGTGCATCCAAGAATTCACGGACGACTTCTACTTGACACTTTTTTGGGCGTAGGCAATCCACCCAAGTACCTTCTGATGCATTTTGGACCACACGCTTACCAACCACACAAGAAGGACAATACCAGTTCCCTTCAGGAATTCTTGCAAGTGGAGGATTCAAGCAGTAGGTATGATACTCTGCATCACAAGTATCACACAATAGCACACTGTCATCATCTCTATCAATGCCACATACTTTGCAGACACCCTCTTCCCAAGGGGCTTTTGGAACTTCATTCACGGAAACAAGAAAGTCATCTATCTCCTTCTTTGCCTCAGCACTTAGGCATTCTGAATTAGTATACTCCACTAATTTCTGAAATAGGGCAACAACCTGCATCCGGAAGTATAAAATAACCCCTCAAATATGAGCAAGATGAATGCAGAATAAGGTAATTAATCTTAGAAAAAGGGGAAGGATGTGTGAGTATATTCTTTCCGTGGATTTCCATTTGAACTTGAAGTGCTTTAAAAACCATATTTTCTAATTTTTTCACCTGTCGGTTTGCAAATTGCATACTAACTCTACAAACAAGATTGAGAAAGGGTGAAGATTAGAACTTTAATCATAGGTCTAAACCCTCCAGCTTAAAACTGTCTCTGGTTCGAGGTAGAATTAACAAAAGTATCTTCCAACGGTTTCATCCTTTATAGAAGTTAGAAACTTCGTATTTGTCCAAGATACAGCATTTACACAAGTCACAGACCCTGCGTAACTAAAATTAGAGATTTCACAAGCTATACCTTCATTCATTGTCATACTTCCCCAAACTACTTGGATCTTTTTAAGTGTTAGCCTAAAAGAGATGGAAAGGTTGACTGTACAAAAGCAAATGAAACGTAATTTTTGCTATAGGACCACTTCTTCATGTCAGTTTTTATTCTGAATTTATCAAGAATTTCAGAAAACAGCTTTATTGCGATAGTGGACGTCACGTCATTCACAAGATTATGAAGCTCATTCATATTCCCACATATCTGCCACCAAGAGGTGGTGCGCCTTAGCGAAGTGGTAAGGTTGCTCCATTGCGACCCGGACGTCAAGAGTTCGAGTTGTGGAAGTAGCCTCTCCGCATGCAAGTGTAAGACTGCATACATCTTGACCCTCTCAAGACCCCGCTATGGCAGGAGCCTCATGAATCATCGGATGTCCAACACTAATGACTCAAAGCAAAAAGCCTAAATCTCACATTACAAATGAAACATCAAATATCTGATTTCCTAGACGCTTTAGTCGTAAGGATATACCAGTCTGGAAAAAGAACATATGTACACATATAACAATTGCATATTAGTCAAACTGTTGGACAGTTTTAAATTCATTAAGAGAGTTGGAATCTATGGAATGCAGTTCTCAAAAAGTAAGATGCTGGAGTATATCAATCCCCAAAGCTGAAATACATTTCCATCAATTATAGAACTGCAGGTCTGTCCCTACACCCATGCATTAAAACACCTTTTTGTCAATTACAAGTAAAAATGTATGCACCAAATAGTCACATTGTAAACAGTGAAAGTGGCTATTTTTTTTTTGGGGGGGAGGGGGGGGGGTGGAGAGAGAGTGTACAGACCTCTTTTTCGTACAACAGTTCAAAATTATGAGACAATTTCTCGGCTAATTGAACGAAGTTAGGCTGATCCCTGAAAGCAATGCGCACATTGGTCCATAGCTGTGGGTGGGGAAAAAAATTAAAGATACTTTAAATGTCAGTTGGTTAATTTTGATCTATGATGAGCTATAAAATATAAAACACTAGTAGTATATTAACGGTCCGTAGAAAAACAAAGAGTACAGGGCAATTTGGACAAGACATAAAGTAAGCATGCAGCAGTAAGCATCAACTGTCAGTATAAAACAACAGAGAGAGGAAAAAGAGAATGGCTGAATTCTTAACATACTCGAAAAAAATCGGAGTGCATTGGATAAACAAACAAGAAAGGTTGGTCCAAGACTCTCAGCAAGCATCAGAAAAGCAAAGCAGCATAAATCAAAAAATTTGCAAGGAATCCTATAACTTTAATATCACAAGTCCGAAGCTATGCAGCAGTAACCTGGCAATGTCACACTAATGAAAAAACTAGAGCCTCAATCCGATGTCAATCAATACCACAGGTTCATTGTATGAGCCAGTGGCCACCTTTTGGACCAGGACTAAAGTCAAGGAGATATGTTACAGATAGCAGTAAAAAAAAAATTTAAAAGATGAAATTCTGGGAGAATAATGTGGTGCGTCCAGAAAGTTAGGTTATAGGTCTCTAAACCCTCAACCCCTAACCCATGATTATCTTCTATAGAATAAACTTCCTAATCAGTGGAAGCAGAAGCCAAAATAACCATAATGACGAGAAATCCGACATTTTGATTTCTCATCTAACAGATGAAATGAGCTGCCTCAGCATAGATGGTCAGTCAAATCAAAAAGCCTGTGCTTCAGTCAACAACCTGAACATAATTTCTCACCTTTATATTGCAAAACCACATAACAAAAGAGTACAAGGGAGATAGTGTATTAGTGTCCATGCTCGGTAGAACATTAATTTACTGGAAATCAAGCAGTAACCTTGTAGAAAAATCCATGCTAAGTTAAAAAGAATAAGTACTTCGAATGAGAAAATTTTTCCAATAAAATCAAACGGTAAAAGGAAACAGACCTCTCGAACATCCTCAAGAAATGCTTCATGTGAGCCACCATAGGCCCCAGCTGCCAATCTCAAATCAATGGTCCTGAAATCCAAAGGACGTGATACCATAGCTGGAGATCCAAGAATTCCCTCATCATCATTATCACAATAATGTATCAGTTTCCTTCCTAACAAGTTGCAGAAAATTTTCCCATCATCAACAGCAGCTGCACGACGTAATACAATACGACATTGTTTCATGATAATGTCAGAAATAGATATGAACATTTTTCGCTTTCTTCCCCTATCTTGTTTCTGTCGCAAACCTTCACCATATACGTCTGCTAGCACTGAAAGAACTGCTCTCTGTTTCCAAAACAAAAACAGTAATTATAAAATAGTAAGAATTAGGCTAAAAGGAAAATTTCAACTCCAAAAAAGTACCCACATCACAATCTTTGAAGCCACTTCTGCAAATGAGAAGAGAAGAGAACCTCGTCCCATCTAATACATTCCCCCAAGTTGTTTGCTTGTTTTTTTTTTTTCAGGAGGAAAAGGGAAGGAAGAAAAAAGTAGGAAGATGATAAGGCTCCATTTCATTTTATGTTTAACCTCTAAGCAGCTCTATGTAAAGAGTTAAAAAGAATGCACAAGTAATTTCAAACAAACAATGCAGAAGCAATTAGAAAACCACCTTCTCCCTAGTAATGTAATGAACCACGAGAAAACGCATCTCTACAATTAACAAGCCTAACAAATCTCAAGTTTCATTATAATAATACAAACACCAGATATAAGATCCATGCTACACAGAGGAATCTGCTGAATTTTTAAATCTCTTCCATTAATTGCAAAGAAAATATATTCTCAAGAAGAGAATGAATCGTTGGACAAGATTTCATGCATTTGCAAATATTTTTTTGATTTTAGCACAAATACGAAATGGCCACAAACATTGATGGCACCTTAAAGATGGAAACTTGGAATAAAAAGCAAAATATAGGAAAATCTAGCTAATTTGACTTAATGCAACCATAAATAACATAATCATAACATCAAAACGGGAATGAGGAGGGGGAGTGGAAAAACACAATCACAAAATAACAATGTATGAACAAGTCTGAGCAGTCTCAGGTGTACAAGTTCCATATTATAGAAGACATGTAAGTGGGCATTTTGCACACCATACCAGGTACCCTCAGGTTGTGTTTCCTTTCGGACATAAAAAGGGGAATTAGATTTTGAAAAGCAGAAGCATAAAGATCTGTAGCAATCACAGAAAGTTGTAAATTGTAATAACATAGGCATTAAAAAATGAACCATTCTTTGTCTCTCTTCGCTAACGTAAAGGGAGAAAAAAGCAAATGCATTCTACAATGCAAGCAATAATATAATTTGTACTTCTCTTTTTCCTGAAACATGGATAATTTGATATAATTGCCTGGAATTGACAATGTGGCATCACATTCATGTTAACTAGTCCTGATCCAGCCTGACAAGTTCAAATTGACAGAAGTGAGAGTGAAAATCAAAGTCTGAGAACACATCAAGCAAATCCAGAGCATAATAAATCAGTCAGCACAAGTGCAGAAGAAAGAATCCATGTCCTATAATAGAAAGGATGAACTTCAAGGTTTCAATCAAAAGAAGCATAAACTTCATGGTTTCAAAGCCAGAAAGTTAGGGAGCAATCTCACCTTTGTAGGCCCAGATGCATTGCCCTTATAAACTTCTTTACTAATTGAGTGCTCCAAGATTTTTTTCGCCCATTCTGGTGGTCCTTTATCCAAAGCATCATAGATACACTTCCTAATTCTGGCCCCCACATTTGTGGGCAGCTTTCTAACAGGTTCCAGTGACAGAGCCCACTCTGGGACAGTACCATCATTGACCGAGTCTGTTTTATAAGAACCAGTGCCATCAGCTCCATCATCATCTATAATAAGAGCATCTTTTTCTCTGTTGAAAGGACCAAAAATTCCTTTTGAGGCCTCTGCGAGTAACTGAATGAGAAACAAGTCAGTGCCTTAGCATGCACTACCTCTTCTTTATTTCCTTAATATATCAGGCAAAACCAGGAAAAAGTCATAACTACAACTACAACAAGTGAAACCAAACCAGATTAAACAGAGATCATAATCTCATTTAAACTAGACAAAGTAAAAATCCTATATAGAAAGGATTGACAGGAAGCCAGATAGCTGCGACCGAAACAGAAGTTTACCACAACTAAATACCTACATTAGCCATAAAAGAGAACATGACGACACTAGAGGGAAACGAAAATGACATAGTGGGTTTCAACGAACAGGAACACAATAACCATGACAGTTTTAAAATTTAACCGTAGTCTAAAGAACAAGATACTGATCTCAAAATTTGAGCAATACAAAAGTACAAATTAAAAATGATCAAAAAAATGTAAAAAAAATACAAGATTAAAGAAGACACAACACAACTCACTAAATCTCAATTCCAATGGCTTTAAATTGGCTAGATAAGTCTTTCTTCACAAGTTGGCTCTTTGCAAAGCCATGACGTTGGTATCAAAATGGCAAAAAAATAAAAAATCAATCAAAAGTTTAAAATATATGTTTCATTATTAGAATTCATTACAGGTTCAATATGGTCATGGTTAGCAGCTTCTACTCTACACGAACAGCCCTAAACAAAATGATAGGAGATCTGATTACTCAATTACAATTGTTGAGCACGACACAGAAAACTTGTAAGCTTAGCTCACCAATAAATCTAATAGTAAATGATAATACTCAGTAGTAAGATCAAGATTTTAAACCATGAACAAGTAACCACCATTCATCTTTCTTTCCCTGCAACTTATTTCAGCTCATACCTTCAGATCACAAAATCTGGAATTCCCAAGGTAACTGTTTGAGTGACATGCAATGGTAGGGGTGGGGCAAATAAAGTATAAGAAAGCAATCATTCAAAACACAAAAGTTAGAAAACTTTTTTTTCAAACTGGTCAAGATTTCTCACCAATGCATCTGCTTCTATTCCCGCAACTCCAGTGAGTGAGCCACAGAGCAGCCCTCCATCACCTTGTAAACAGCGGAACACTTTTCCGCTTTCACGGATACTTATCTCTGTAGAGTCAAGGTTACCAGCCATGGATAAAAAAGCCAAGATATATCTCCTCGCCAATTCTGGCCAAGTCAATTCATTGAAAGGAAGCAAATTGAGCTTGCTTCTTTTTGCAGCAATCGAGCAGTCTTCTGTATCTTTCTTTCTGCCCCGTTTTGATTTTGACTCACCAACATCAAAATGTGGATCCACTAGTGTAGCCACTTTGGACTGTAACTCACCTATTAGCACTTTTAAAAGCGAATTGTGAGCCTTAGTCAAAGCAAAACCCATGCACCTGCTAAAGGTGACAGATGCCACTCTAGTTTGGGCAGCTTCCTTCATTGCTTCTGTTTCAAGAGGTACGAAAGCATGTGGATTTTCCATGGAAACAGCTGGACCAAATTCAATGCTTGAATATATAATATGGTCGCTTTTACCATCAGATCTATGCGACAATATGTCTTGACTTCCTTGGATCTTAGTTCCAGATTGCACTGAAGGACTTAAGCCATCATACCATGGATTAATAAATTCCTCTTCAAGTTCTTCAAATGAGAAAGGCTCTTTCAGGCCCAGAACTTCGTAAAAACGCCCTAGGAACTCCCATACCTGAGTTGAACCAAGGGGTAGGGTGGGGAGGGGGAGGAGGGTTAGACCTCATCCACAATTATTCAAAATCCCTTTTTTTTAAAAGGATATTCAAAATCCAATCAGTCATTAGTATCTACTATATTATTTCACTTAAGCAGTACAATATTCGTAACCAGTATACAAATACCTGAAGAACATCACCGACAAGCTGAGGTGGAAGTCTTGAGCTAATAGGCTTCCCAGGAGGAAGACAATCATCATTCATCACAGGGTCTCCCACCATCTGAATCCGGGATCTTTCACAATTCTTGGATAAACCATCTAATTCTTCGTTATCTGTAGCTTGAACTCCACAGTTTGTTTTAATCTCTAGGAGCCCATTTCCTACCGTTACAGATGAAGAATAATCAATTCTTTCACTTAAAAATACATAGCGTGGACAAGTTTGGACACCAGGAAGCTGTTCTAAAATTTCCTGCACAAATTCCACATCTAGTCCAAACCTATTCTGGTCCAGCCATTTCAGCAATTCTTCAGTCAAAGCCTCAAACACCCCGTCATCCCGAATAACAAATGGGATGTTGACAGAATTTGTTAAACCGCGGAATTTGTCCAACTGAATAATCTTTTCTTTATTGTTTATCTTCTTCATATCCCAGTACGGTGGCAGTGTTTCATTTGTAACATGCTTGCAGAAGAACTTAACAGTGCCTGCCCGCTTATAGGTTTCATGGCAAGCATCCATAAGTTTCTTAGACACAATACTCCATGCAAAAGATGGAGAAGACTCTTCAACTGACAACTCGCCTAGTTCATCCCCCAATGATGAAGTATCTCCAGATCCATCACAAAGTGGTGTAGCTTCAAATTGCAAGCTATTTGATGTCTGCACACCAAAAGATACACTAGGACTATTCCCAAGACATGATAAAATGTCATGTTCCAAAGGTGGTGAAGGGTCTGAGAGAAACATCAGAAGATTTAGATCCTTGTCACAACTCACATGAGTTGAAGTCATACCATCAATTCCTTCTTTATTTGGCTGATCCGATTTGTCAAAATCTGGACTACAAAGGACAGTAGAACCATTAGGAATAGGCAGAGCAGAGCAAGACAATCTTCTGATTATAAAAGCAGGCCCAGAGTCACCACCATCTGACACGTCGCACATAAAAAGTGACCCAGTAACTTTATCGTGCCAACAGGATCGATAGCCTACAGGCCAGATCTGTTTCTCATCGTGATAAGATGGTCTTACATCAATTTTCCCCACTGAAAGAACAAAGAAATCTTCATACTGGACCGGAAGTGCATCCTGAAATGTAAATAAGGAAATAAGCATGCACCAGTGATAATATCTCAAACTGAAAAATCAAACGTAGCAGAAAAAGAGAACATGTTCACTTACATTAAATTGCTGAGAGTCACTTCCACTGTTCTTTTCGGCCCCAGCACTTGCAGCACTTACACTATGTCCATACTTATCAACATAACCCACAGTTCCAATGTTTGATGTTTTTCCCTTACTGTTTGATGTTTTTCCCTTACACAAACCATTCACCAGAGCATTTCCACTGACACTGTCTGCCATTGAAAGTCTTGCGGACTTTCTTGTTTTGGGTGGATGCAACTGTCTCTGTGGTGAAGCAGAGGTATTTCTTATTTCAGCTTCACTAGACATGCTATTAGACGACAACCCAAGATAACAAGCAACTTCTGACATTGACTCAAATGCCTTTCCGTCTGGAGAACAGTATACTGGGCATACTTCACCACCGCTCTCAGGTTCTTGCTCTTTGAATTCAACATGCCAACCTTCCCCTAGCACACCTTGCCTTTCAAGAATATACTCTCTAAGAGCCTGCAGATACATCTCGCTCGGATTCTGAGGTCGAATTCCAATAGTTGTATTATTGCTATGTCTAACCCTTTTGTAGAGAGGCTGCAAATCTACCTCCTCCAATCTTCTATGCACAGTATGCATATAATTAGAGATATCTTCAAACCCCAATTTGATGGATTGTATCCGAACACCAGATGCTTTATGAAATCCAAATCCATTTCCCGCATGCAACAAGTTTGAATTTGTCACTGGGACACCAAATGGATTGCCACCAAAAGAATTACCATCTGGAATGTGTTTTCTAAAAACACAATAAATATAGCCAGTAACCATCTAAAATTTCTCACATGTCAACAACTTACTAAATAAGTCAGAAGAAGCAGAAGACAACATAAACTAACTAAAGTATTCAAACATGAGAAATCCAAGAGAGCAGCTGTTTAACTAGAGCATAAAGTTGATTGTAAGGCATTGGAAGAAACTGCTAATCTATATTATCTATTAAGGCATAGTGGGGTATCATCAGGAATGAACACTGATGATAATGATTGCTACTTAAGCTCTTATGATACCACAACTAAAAATTTTTAAGAAGAACAATAAGCAACTGATAAGAAGCATCACTTATTTATAGATAGCAAGTAGCACCAAACTTCAAATCAACTATATGAATAAAGTTCTTCTCCTTTATGATATGACAGCCCAGAGAAGCATTGGATAGCCAATAACATATCACCATTTAGCAATCCAAATCAATGCCCATCACTTAGCACTACCTCATAGAAATTTCTGTGCGTACACACACTCCTGCAATTGCATGCGACTTTTTTCCCACATACAATCACTAAAACAGTCAACCAGTGTTAGAATCACAGACTCGTGATTGATTAATGGACACAATGTGGCCTAATTGCCAGGCTGACTAAGGACTGTAAGCACTAAGCAGTCAGAATAACAAGCATATGTCAAAAAACACCTAAAGGGTAATTTGGTTGCAGTATTAAAGGGTGGATTACAGAAACATAACAGATCAAAACTCTTTCATCCAACCTTATAATGCATTTGATTGCCAAAACACACACACAAACACACACATATATAGTCTTATTTCAAATGCTTATCCAAATAACACACTCTATCCATACTATTGGGTCGATTCAAGCGTATTTGTAATAAATTTACTATTTTACCCACCAAATAAACAAAAACATTAATAACTAGACAAGATTGATATTTTTTTTGGTTAATACGTAATTAGTACTCTATTATCCCACTTCTAAATCAGGGTCTTATTTAACACTGAATTACAATGCGTGATATTTTTATCTCATATTTAATCTTGTATTTTATTCGTTTATACAGAAATAGCCTGTATTACCTAATACAGTCTAGTATTTTACAATACGGTAACCAAAAGAGCCCTAAGAGTATCTCTCTCTTTATTTGGCTAGCAACCTGAGGGGCAAGAAAATAAAGCAAGGGTCAAAGCCATACAAACATATATCTTTGGTGACCAGCCTCACGAACTTATAAAGCAAGCTGATTGGCATCTTCACATGAGCTAGACAATATGCGCCATCCTGCATGTCTAAGGACATCAAATAGTGATGCTTTCATGCTTGCCTCGAGAAGGATTTTTAAAGTCTAAATCTCATGAAGCATATACAAGCCTAATCAAAACTTGCTTAAGTCAACGATATAGTATTCCTAAACAAAAATGAGACTTTTCACACATGCAGTTTAGAAGCAAAGTTCCTTAACTAGTAAATCAACCTCACTCACGAGTTAGGACAACCAAACAAAAACTACTTTAAACCACACTACAAAAGTATTAAATCTCTAAAGTCAATTATAGTCGGAAAATATTATTCAAGTTTATAATTCAAGTAATCGAGCTAATTGTTACATGATGACACAGAGAGAATATGAATGAAAATGGAATGAATCCAGAGGTAAGCCAATTGTTGCATGATGGCCGAGAAAGAATGCAAGAAAATGGAATGGATTCCTAGCCAATGGCTTACTGTTTCTCATGTATTTTTCAGAATTTTTTTGATGGAAATCAATATAGGAGTTTTATTTGCACATTAGCTCTCCAATGAGAAGCATTAGGTTGTGGAACTTATAACCGAAAAAGATTCAAACCTACATATAAACAATCCAATGTATAGAATTGTACATAACAGGAATCTCAGAGTTCCGGATCTAGCGTGAAATAGTTTAGCATCGCATCAAAATTTAATCCCAGAACTCAAATGAATACAACGGACAAATTACAAATTAAATGACTTAAAATGGAAAACTCCAAATGTCAAAGAAAATAATTAATTCCTAGATTCATTCCCAAAAAAAAAAAAAAGAAAAAACTGCTATGTAACTATGTAAGACTTTTAAGAACCTTGTTTCATAAAGTCCAGATTAATAGATGATGTTGAAATTATCCGATGCCCAAAATAATACATCAAAACCTATACGTTTAATGATCCAAACATTGAACTACACATGAGAAATAAAGAATGTATCCTTATATAACTATTTCCCCCTATCAATTTGTCTTCCAATATAAGAAGTTACTACCTATCGTACACAATGCAAATCCAAGATTACCCCTTCAAATGAGACGAAATCTGTGGATAAGTTGCAAACAACTAAGACGAAATGTTTCTTTTGATTGAAGAAGGGATACATACATTCATATGATAGATGCATGAATTAGATTCACACAATAAATATATATATAAGAGAGAGAGAGAGAGAGAGAGTTAATTGATCAACCTGAATCTTCCCTTACTTCACTGGGGTTGTTTCCAAATGCATGAATTTAGGGTTTCGGTCTTCATATTCATTCTGCCATGAAGATGAAATGAAATGACAGAAACAAATGGAAGAAAATGGGGATATCTTTTCTTCGATTAATAAGCTTTCTATAGATGAAGACTACAAGATCAAGAGAACTTCTTTGCTGCAGGGAGAGGGAGACTAAGATCTAACTAAGAAAACCCTTTAAATCATCTTGCATCCGTAACGCTCCCCATATATTTTCCAGAGGCAAAGAAATTTCAAGTCAGATTCCCCTTGTTTTCCGTAACGCTCACTGCATTAATAGAAGAACATTAATGCCCCTTGTTTGAACGTGCAACAGCTATTCACTGTGAAAGATGCCAAGCTAAAGCATGACAATTCAAGCACGGCTCGTCAAATAAACATTTCTAAAAATTAAATTTAAGTTCAAATCAATTACTTTGGTCCAACAAACTACCATTTAATCAAGAACAACTTAATTAAGAGTGGAGATACACTCGAGAACAACTTGAATAAATATGATAATAACTATTTGCTTGCCCCGGAAAGAGAAAAATGGAACAAGGCCAAAATTATTATTGATCCCCAGTTAAAAATCATTGATACCTTTTAATCTGGCACATAACCATTCATTCATGAACATAGCTGTAATGTAACATCAGTAGTTCAAGAATGGGATATCGATACTCAAAGATCAAGATTTCATTTTGAAATGGTCGAAACGTTTCCATTTCCAAGGAGGCCGAAACGAAATAGTAATGGAATCAAAATTCTAATACTTTGAGGTGTTTTACAACATTTCAAAATGTTTTGTTATATTTCAATGTATTTGCACAATTGTTTCGAAATGTTTCAAAGTATTTCAAGATATTTTGATATATTTCAAACAATGTTTTATAAAAATAATTTTAAATATTTTTTTTTTTCATTCTTTTTTCAAAACGGGGTCGAAACGTTTTCAAAACATATCGAAACATTTTTGTTCCCTAAGTGACCAGAACAATACACCAAAACAAAATTTTGATCCTTGTCGATTCTATCCCTCCATATAGTTTTACGTCCACATGAAAGAAAGGGTAGTTGGAAATTGTTTCTCACTTAGATGACCATCACCCACACCCCCAAAAAAGGGCAAGCAAATCAAATAAATTATCCCCTTATCTAGCTTCTTTCCAAACCAAAATAAATGACAAGAGTTGAACCAACCATCAAATCACACTTTCTTTTAAGAAATATTGAGTTTGGTTGAGTTGAGAATGTATACTTACTATGATAAATCCAGTGTTCGCGTCATTTAGAAAACTTAGGTAGAATGAGATTTTTCAACTGTATAGCTTTAATAAGTCATTGTGTTTAAATCATTATTGTATTTTCTAATGATGGGGGTTGTCAAGGTGATTGTCAGCTAAGTGAAAAGAATCTCCAACCAACCTCTCATTCCGTATTAAAGTGAACCTAAACACAAATTAAACTACTTAATCTCTACATGTTTGTGCATGAACATTTAGACATTCGAATAAGGAATAATAATTCTTTCCGAATCTTTAAGCCAGGGATGCATAAATTTTTTTAAGCGCATTAATTTCATATCTTAAGAGCATAATCTCCTTTTTAACAGTAAGCTTGTTTTTTCAAATGTTCATTTAACAAGCCATGCTTGAATTGCTCATACATCAATTTAGCATAATTCTATGCGAATGGTTGGTCCACGCTAGACCAAGCTATACGAAACCTTGCCTTCTGTGAACCCAACAAGAATAGGTAATTACTGCAACTTCCTTTACCTATGAAGGGAAGTTTAGCATTCCAAGACCATAAAATGACGTCATAATTTTCTTAACTAGATCTTGAATGTTTTTCAACCAAATAAATACATCAATTTGTAGATGGCAACCTTATTCAATGTATATTCTTTAATTTCATCACATTATTCTATGTTATTTACGAGATGAGATTTCTAAACTGAAGTCATAAATACATACCAATCCTTATTCTATCACATCAAAAGCAATCAAGATTCAAGTTAATAAAGTTGTATACATAAAGAGCGCATATGAGAGCTCTTGAAGGGGAAGGACCACTTCGTGTTTAAATTGAAAAGTTTGATTTTTTTTTTCCTTTTCTTAAAACGGGTGTCTTCCTCCTTAAATTCTTGGGAAATTTTCTTGAGGACATGTATTTATACCTCACAAGTACCAAGTTGACACCCCTTTTTTGGCACCATGTAGAGGAATTTATTCAAAAAAAAGATGCCTATGGAATTATATGCCCATAATTATATGCCCACAATTATAATTATGAAATGTGTCCAATTGATTAATTTCCTCTTTTCCATGTTTCCTATACTTCACAACCTTGTTAAGAACATTAACTCTCTGAAGACAAACTGATCTTCTGTCAGATATTTTAAAACTATGATCAAGTCATATTAAGGGCTTTCCACTATACTACTCAAATACCACGACTAAAAAGCATCCAATAACATTAGAGCCAGTCATATTCTGATAGCTAAGCACATAAAAGTAATTACTCATTCAAATGAAAACCTAACCATAATTTAACAGTGTATACTTCGTGCCAACATTCATCTGAACTTCTTCACCCGCTGATGCCTTGATAAATATAAGGTAAAACTTTCTAAACAAGAAACCCATCATGGTTACCTAGCTGCGCCCATCACATTAATTGAACCAATGAGCCAAATAGTCCAACAATTATTCTGTTGCTGACTAGTATAGCAGTTCTTTCCCAAGCTACTTTAAGCAAAATTTGTTTTTGATGTCCTCTACTCCTTTCGTTAGTGTAATAATCCTCGAAATTAAATTCACCAAACTCCATTATTCACATTCCTATGCATGCACAGACAAAGGATTTCACTTTTAATAAAACGCTAACTAATACGACCAAAACTGCTGAAATTGAATTAAAGCGCGAAAAAATCGTACCTCGGACCGGGTGAGTCCTCGTTCCCCTCAGCTTCACCGTCACTATAAGGCAAAGCATTGATATCCAATAAACGAACACGTCCAGACTTTCGCTTCGTTTTCCATCCCAATGGCCACCGATTACTCTGCACATTATTGCTCACACACTCCCTACACATCCACTCGTTGATAATCTCCGCCTGTTCACCCCGCATTCCAGCGCAAGCGAGGTGGAAACCCCGTTCGCAACCGTCGCAAACTACTACCTGTCCCGGAACCTCCTTAAAATGGCAAGAACTGCACGATGTACTGAACGAGATATCCGGTAGCTCCGCCGCAACTCCGGCCGGAGGAGTAAGTTCGCCGTGGAAGGTCCGCACGACGGAGATTGCATCACGAGACAAGGACTCGAATGAGGACGAAGAAGGGACTTCATTGAGATCGATACCGAGAATGGATACAGTCGGTTCGGAGTTTCCCTGAGTCGAATCGGTGAGTTCCATCATCCGAGTCGAGCTCTCCAGACCTTTCGTGACATATTGCGGTTCAAAGATTCGATCTTCTCGGAATGTGGAGGCTATGGCGGATCGAGAGATTGAGATTTGAGAGATGAAAATAAGCTTTGGTTTTCGGTTTTGTTTCGAGAAACCGACCGTGAGAGAGAGAGAGAGAGAGAGAGCAGGGTGAATGGGGACTCAAAGGACGCTGTGAACAGTGGATTATAAAAGGAGTGGATTAGGGCAACTCGCAGTGGAGAGGTTGTGATTGTACTCGCGGTTTATGAGTTACACCTGTGCAATGTGGACAATGCACTCCAGGGCTGGAGTTTGGTTTGGGACCCATTTAATTGGGGATTTGTTTCCTCCTATGAATGCTGATGCTTCCTTTCATGACTAGTTCTCTGATGACTATGATATATGGTTTATATGTCTTTTACAATTTTTTGAGAAAATTTCAATAACAAATCTTTTAATTTATTATATTTTTAAGAACATCTTCTTTATTATTCAAAATATCATTGACACCCTTTTTAATTTATATTTAAATATTATTGACATCCTCCGCCATTAAACCACCATTTCTAAAAAAATCAAATCATCCAAAATATCAAAATTACTCATATATAAACCCTAAATAATTTTTCTACGTAAAATTCGAGTTAATTAAAATTTATTTTTTTATATTTTAAAATTTAAATCAATTAAAATTTGATTCTAACTGATTAAATTTTATTTTTTTACATTTTAAAATTCGAGCCAATTTTGAGCTTTACCTTAGTGTTGATTAAAATTTATTTCAAGTCAATTAAAATTTATATTTTTTCTTAATAAAATTCGATTCAAATTTATTAAAATTCAATTTTTACGTATTAAAATTTAAATCAATTAAAATTTATATTTTGTATGTATCAAAATTCAGACCGATTAAAATTCAACTCGAATAGAATTTTAATCGGTTTAAATTTTAATAAGTAAAAAAATAATTTTTAATCGCTTTAAATTTTAATTAACTCGAATTGAGTTTTATTGGCCCGAATTTTAATATGTAAAAAAATTTTAAAAATAAAGAGGGTCTCATTTAAAATATGTCTATCTAGGGAAGATGTGGATAAAGTTTTTTCTAAAATATATAATGATCAATTTAATAAAATTACATTCTAGTTAACATTTTTAATCTAATAGAACGTGCCACAGAAAATATAGGAGGCGTCCTCAAAAAAATATGATAAATTAGAGGAGTGTAGCTGAAATTTTCTTAATGTTTTTTTTGGGGGAAAGGCTACGGTATGGTATGGTATGGTTCTGGATCGAAAATTGTAACTTAACTTTTTTTAGGAAGAAATATTATAAGGATCTAATTTAAAAACTTAATGGTGTAATTTTAATGAAACAATTAGATTAGTTGTGTGCTCTAATATTAGATGGAGCCAATTATTGATCTAATGATTATATTGAATTAAATCTCCATATTAAGTTTCCAAATTAGGTTCAAATATCATTTTTCTTTTTAAAGTATAAGTTACAACTTTAAAGAGTATAATTAATCATTGAAAATTGGAATCGATACCGAGATTTTCATGATCGATCATGAGCTTCGCTTAAGCAGCTATAACTTCTCGTTTCAAAGTTATAATTTTATCTATAAAAAATGGTAATCAACCATACAATACCAGAAAAAAAAAAATCGATACCGTAGAATTTCCCTTTTTATGTGTGTGTTTTTTTGTCCATACGATGACACTATCAATAATTCTATGTTTGGATCGAAAATATTAATAATAAATATTATTATTGTTATTATTATTATGTGTTTGAAAATATTCTATAGTACCAAAAATGAAGTATTGATTTTATATTTTAAATAATAATTTTTTTTAATTACAAAATTTAAAATTAGAGTAGACATAAAGAAAAAAAAATGTAGAGGAGATGGATGTGTTAGGGGTTAGTAAGGTTGTCTGGGATTAAGAAAATTTGTATAATATATGGGTTCGTGCAGAGAACATAATATTTTTTTGTAAAAAAAAGTAATTGTAATAAATTTTGTAACGTTAGATGAAATAAAAATGATACATAACCAAAATAGAATCCAAAAATTATAATTCAAATACGTATCATCCTTTGGATGAATGAGTTGATGAGACCCACTCATCTAATGGATGATTTGTATTTGAATTTCATTTTTCTTAAATTTTATTTAAATTGTATAATATTAGATAAAGATTGAATTAATCGCCACTATTGTTTTGTTTTTCAAGTGTGTAATTCAAACTATTAGTTGTGGTATTAGATAGATGTATAAGTAATTTGTTATGATTTTTTTACCAATCAAAAACTTTTGTATATATGCGTTTTTCTTATTTTAGTGAATAATTCGAATAACAATCATGATCATCTACAAATACAACTATAAAGAGACAGCCAATAATACCAAAGTATAAGGGCATCCGTTTGCATATACTCTCTAGAAGAGAGGGAGATGGTGTTTGAAATTGAGTTGGGTAGCAGGTAGGGGTTTTTGGTAGCGTTGGTCCTTGTGTGGTGAAATTGAGTTATAAGAATCAGAGTGTTGGTCCTTGTGTGGTGAACCTAGTGTGCTCTGTAGGTTCAATATGGTTGTACTTTTATGCTTCCTTTTTCACATATGATGTCAATTGTATGAGAAATTTTTTTTTTAAACCCAATACTTATAGGGCAATGTGGATTCTTTGTGCTCAATTTTTGTAGAGAAACAAATAAATTACATCTTATTTCCTTTCAACAAGCAAATAAATTGTCATGGGTCGGGATTGACCGACTCAATACACTCTAATGCTTAAGTCAATGAGGGTCTTAAGATCAAGCAAAAAAATTATCGGAAAAGGAGTGCGTACCTTAAAACTCAAACTTATTCGATTTTTATATGATTGCACCCTCGACCTAATTGGATTTAGAATCCTTGTAAGAGTGAGGTGACACACCATACCTATCCAGATTCATACCAGTCTAATTCCACTTTCAATCAAATCATGATCAGAGATAGAAGCCGTGTTTAGCTTTGTTCCAAAAAAGTATTTTTTGTTTTCAAAATTTTAAAAACACCAAAAATTTGTTTGCTTAGCATTTTTGTTCTCAAAAATTTGAAAAAAAAAAAAGATGAAATTTGGAGCAAAAAAATAGAAAACAAGTCAGTCATGTTTTTTGAGTTTTCAGGATAAAATAGAAAATAAGGGAAACAACCCCTCATCTTTAATGAAGATCACCCATTAAACTTCCTAATCAGCAAAATGTATTTTTTTTCGTTGAAGTATAAAAATCCTTCACTTTATGTTTTCTCCATATCCTCTGTCTCTGCAATGATTTGGATTCAAGACACTGTGCAACAATCTGGATTCAACGGCGCTACGCAACGATTTGGGTTCCAT
Organism: Ilex paraguariensis; assembly: GCA_963454935.2. Classification (NCBI taxonomy): domain Eukaryota; kingdom Viridiplantae; phylum Streptophyta; class Magnoliopsida; order Aquifoliales; family Aquifoliaceae; genus Ilex; species Ilex paraguariensis. Next base: position 445,907 of record CAUOFW020003658.1, on the reverse strand, counting down.
CTCATTTCCAGTGTCTTTTTTTTTCTTTGCATTTGCGTCTCTTTTCTCTCTCTCTTGCAACAACTAAAGTTTAGATCTACATATATCAGAAGCACCTATTGTGTAGATCTAAATCTATGTCTGGGTTCAAGACACACGCACACATTTGTGTGTGTGTGTGTGTTTATGTTTGTGTGTGCATGTATGTGTGGGTTTTGTGAAGACAAAGAGAGGGGAAAGAAAAATATTGATAAAAATTGTGAGTTTTATGGGTTATTGTGCAAGCATATTTTATAATTTTTTATTCTTAAAAATATATAACCCAATATGCTTTGCAATCTAAAAATTTTTAAAAACACTTTCGTAAAATTCTTCTGAAAAATTATTTTTTGAAATACAAATCAAACAAATGGAGAGATTCTAAACTGAACTCCTTCACATTCCATTAAGGATGAGCTACTCATATGATCAATTACGAATGGAAACTAAATCGATATATTTTTATTATCGTTACGGCACAACTTAAATTCAATAAGACGCCATCATGGGCCCAATCACACAAATCATCTATCTAATATTGGGGTCAATGAATTAAATTCTTAACTTGTAAAAATATAATAACGATCAAGATTAATTCAATATTTATCTATTTTGTTCAAATGGTATAAAATTCATTTCAAATTTTTTTTTTTACCCAAAATTATCAACTTCTCTACACAATTTCAATATCTAACAACTCAATCAACACACTTTCTAATGTCAACACAATTTCATCTATCCACATCTACCTCTCTCTTAATTTTAATTTTAAATTACGTAATTAAAAAAATTAAAAATATTATTTAAAATACAAATATTGTAAGATAGTTCGATTTTTGATATCGTATAGTGTCTTTAAGACACAAAGGTATTGCTAGTATTATATAAGCATTAAAGACATCCAATTTAGTTGTTTTTTAGCAGTAAATATCCAATCAAATTTAAGATTTTTTTTTAATTACTAGTGATTTTACTAAGTAACAAATTGAAAATGGACATATACCATATAAGAAAGTATAGGACTGCAAATTAAAAAATTGGCTCGCTTGTCGTTGACACACGATTTAAAATTTATATTTGATTGTGATTAATTATTTAAGTATTTCGATCGCCTAATCTATATATATATATACTACTAATAAAAGTACTTTAAGTGAAAAAATTTTGATTCTCTATTTTACCATTATAAAGAATTTTAATTATCATATTATCTTTTCATAGTTAAATATCTAAATTATAATTATGTCCTTATGTATTTAAATCTCTAATTTATCCTCTAACATTTTTTTTACTTCTCTATTATCTTTGTATAAATATCAATATCTATAAAAAAAATTAATTGACTATGTTACTCTTAAAAAATATATGCATCATTATAGTTTTCAATAAAGTGTTCAAAAATTTCATCAATAAATCATACTTTTTTCAAATATATATGTAACATTATGACTATATATATGTATTTTTTTTCCATCTATACTGCTAATAAAGAATGAAACTTTTGTCTTAGCATGAAAATTTTTTGATTTACTATTTAACTCTGATAAAAATTTTTAAATATCACGCTATCCTTCAATATTTGAATATTTAAATTATCATCATATACTTATATGTTTAAATTTTCAAATTATCCCTAACATCTCTTTTAATTATTTATTTACTATGTATAAATATCAGTATTTATGGAACTTTTTAATTGATTATGTTACTTTTAAAACATATATGCATCACTATAATTTTTAATAAAATATTCAATTTTACTCTTATAAAAAATTTTAAATACCACACTATTCTTCAACATTTGAATATCTAAATTATCATCATATACTTATATGTTTAATCTTCAAATTACCCCTAACATCTCTTATAATTATTTATTTACTATGTATAAATATCAGTATTTATGAAACATTTTAATTGACTATGCTATCTTTAAAACATATATACATCACCGTAATTTTTAATAAAATATTCAATTTTTAAATTTTTTTTTATCAATTTAATATTACTCATTTTAAATACAAAGATAATATTCCTTACATATGTATATTTATTTCATCCAAAATTTCAACCATTTAATTTTTAAGATAAAAAAATTCTTTTACATAGTTTTTTTAAATAATTTTTATTAAATCAATATAATTCTTCAATCACAGTAAAATTTTCATATTTTATTAAGAGTTTATATAAAAAAAAAATTATATTGTATTTTTAAGTAAAACTTAAATTTTAGAATTTTAATATTCTTTTAAAATATATATTATAGAGTAGTATATTATATTTTAACGTGAATAATAATTTTGTTAATTTGGTTCTTAAAATATTTAGTTAATTTTTAAATGATTCATATACAACCAATCTATTAAGTTTTTTTTATAGAAGTGATCATGTGATACTATTTGATGGAATAACATGTAGTTATTTTCGTCAAAAAACTTAATGTACCATCTCGTTAGAAACCATTTAAACAAGAATTAAATATTTTAGGGATCAAATTGACAAAATTTATATAATGAAGACTAAACTGACAAAAAACGCAAACTTTAAAGAACCAAAGTATTATTAATCTTATATTTTATCTCTATTAACCTAACTAATTATAGTAAGCATCGATTAAAATATTAAAAATTATTTTTATTTTATTTAATGGGTTATAAGTTGAAACATAATCAAATGAATTTCAAATAAATTATTTTTATTTTTTTTATACGTAAAACAATGAATCGTTGGGAATAAATAATATTTTTAAATTCTATAATATAATACGAGCAATAAAAATATAATTTTGATAAACTTGAAATGATATTTAATGTAGGTATAAATATATTTAATACTTTTTATTAATATTTTGTATATAAAAATTATTCACGTGTATGGTGCATTAGTAGGCTCAAAAAATGAAACCTGTATTTTAAGGCAATTTAATTTATCCACCAATTAAATCAATTAAATAATAATTATCATCAAATGATGGAGCATCAATTCAAAATTGCTTTTCTTAAAGGTTGGAGCGTCAAATTTAAAACATGCAAGTCTCAACTTTCAAACTCGAGTAAACAATAGTGGCAGTTTGGATATTTTGTCACTAAATCAGTGGCATTTTGGAAGTGGAAATCGCGAATTTATCCCTCTGCACGGTGTCACGTGTAAATTTCCCGACCCTGCCGGCCCAGGTCGGGTAACAAATAGCATCGTCTCTTATGACTGCGCTTTTCGCCGGTTACAATCCTGTCTCTGTCTAAGCTCTCTCTCTTTCTACTTTCTCTCTCCACAGTACACTCGTATATATCTACACATACATTAAAACTCATAAATCTGTTTTTATATATAGAGAAGAGAAGCCTCGAAGCATTTCGCTTTGTCTTTTCTGGTAATCCCTCTCTCTCTCTCTCTGTTGTTATCCATTTGACTTTTGAATACCAGTGTTGACTAATGTTGAACTGCGTATCTGTTAATAGAATGGTTGGAATCGATTTGAAGTTTTTATAGTTTGAATTCAGATGTTACGATCTGTCAATGCGGTGCAGAGCAAGATCTTGTACTTCAATCGGTTTCACGTTTCATGTCTTTGGCTTTTCTGCATATGTCATGTGCTGTCTATTAGTTGATGTTATTGTCACCTAACTATGGATCTTTAATTCAATATTTCCACTCAATTTCGTTGAATTTGTTTTGTTTCTATTAGCGATTAGCTGTAGCATTATGGTGTGATCTATAAGATACATTGGGTGCTCAATCATTGCTCATTTTCACTGTTGAAGTTGTTATGCGATTGGTGCTCAATCATTTCTCAGTTGCACTTCGATATTGTTGTTGTTGTTCATACAGTGCAACAAATTGCTATTGTTATCTGTTAGTGCATCTTCCTGGGAAGCAGGGTAGGGTTAGGGTTTGAATTTGGGGCGGAATGTGAAGGATTCAATAACTGGTGGTTGTGTTTTTAGTCTATTTGACCACTACAGGGAAATGAAAATGAACTCTTATTGGTCGGAACATAGAAATTAATTATCAGTTTGGTGAACCATTTAACATTTTTGGATTGAAGTTGTTCAATTTATCTTTTGGCCTTAGAGGAAACAGTTTTGTTCAAATAGAAGTGTGAGTGATGTCAGGATTATAGTCCTAAAGCTTCTGCGCCAGGACAAGTTCACCAACATTATACAGTTGAGTAAACAGAACTAATTGGAGAATTTCGTTGAGTATCAACAATGTTAACATATCTTGTCAACTGGGTCAATGGACATAATCATGCAAGATTGCTGGTGTTGAGATCTTCATGATATTCTCAATGTTTTTGCTGTTTTATAGCTATTTTCCCTGTTCTAATACATGTTTCTATTTGGAATGCAACTTCAATAAACAAGTAATAGGAATGTGGGGATGAGTTAAAATTGATAGCTAGAATAGAAGTGTTTTTCTGGATAGGAAACGAAACACTTCTACTATATTGAAAATAGTAAATCAAAAGATAAAGTGGGATGGAGAAGGTGCCCATATCTAGATAGAAATTGCATTAATGCTAAAGTGTACATTTTGGATTGTATGTATGAATGGAGAGTATGACACCATTTGTACCTAGAGTAGAGGATGTTAGCAATGGAATTCGGTTTAGATTATTTTCAGTTTTTGGGAAGCCAATCAACATTCAGACTTAGGTACAAACTTCGATTTTTGTGGTCCTTGGAATGTCAGAAGTTAAGAACTACATTCACATAATGTGGCTGTCAATGAGTATTTTAAGACAGGTAGATGGCGACACATGAAAATTTAAGTGTAAGGAATTGATGATGAGATTAGAGTTTTCTAAGAGGGCTTGATGATTTTAAATCAAGATCAATTAATGCTCAAAGGAGTTAAATCATTTGATTGGGGAGTTACAAGTGTGAGTGAGAAGTCTTGGAGAATGAAGGATAAGATGGTGGGAAAGAGTAACAGGATTTGGCGGTTTGTGATTCCGCTACTGATATGACTTCAAATAGAGCTGAATATTGAAGAATGTTCAAGACCACCCCTGAATATTTTGGATTTAAGGCTTTTGTTGCATTGGGAGCTGAGTTTGAGGGAAATTTGCAAACATAAACAGTTGATCTTTCCTTTGTGTTCTGGAAATCCAGCAGCCCATCTAAAGATGGAAAGCCTTCTTTGGCTACATGTCTAGCTGCTTTTTGGTATCAGTAAGTGCATACATAATTTTTGCTTTTATGTTAGTATCATCTCCTCTTCATTGTGATTCATGCGAATGTGGAGTGTATCTTTTTCCATGAAGAGCTGCATTTTGGGAAGGTGGAGTTTGATGCTTTGCTTTCTAAGTTATGGCATATTTGTAATGGTATAGCTTGTGTTTGAATATTTAAATTTGACCTGCATCCATCTCCTTGCTAATTTAATCTTCTGTATATGTTTGTCAATATTAATAGATTTTTGAGATTGTATAGGTTGAATCATTCTCCTCTATGTTTAAGGCTTATAAACTCTATAGTAATGTCGGGTGAAGCTCTCAGAGATCTCAATATCCCACTTGGATCTGAGAAGAAGAATGAAAGCTCCATTAATGGGAGCTATGATAAGTCTCATGCGAAGCACACTAATGAAACTCTTGAAGAAAGGCAAAGAAACGAATCTTCCCGTCTGGTTGAAACTCCTGTCAATGGATGTCAAAAACCGAACTCTGGGGTTGAAGTGGGAAACTCTGAAGTGGAATACATTGAATCTGGGAATTTGAAGGATGTAGAAGATGTGGAACAGGCTCTCAAGGTAGACTACGTTTTTTCAATATCAACTCACGATATTCAGCTGTGCCGACTATGTTTGCTTAATTTTCAGATAATTGAACAAAATGTGTAATATCATGTGTTTTTTTTCTTTTTCAGGCACTCTTAGATGGACTAGACTCTAAGGACTGGGTTTTGGTATGTGAGGCACTCAATAATGTTCGACGATTGTCACTGTTTCACAAGGAAGCTATGGTCGGCATGTTGTAAGTCCTAATTTCAAAAAACAGTACTTGATCAATTTGTTCCCTGTCACATTCATTGTAACCATATTTTGATGTACAGGGAAAGTGTGATCCCTCTCATTGTGAAGTCCCTGAAGAATCCCAGAAGCGCTGTTTGTAAAACTGCAATTATGACCTCTGCAGACATTTTCAATGCATATAGTGATGACATAATCGATTCACTGGACCTGATGGTAACTTATTTTTCCTTTTCCAACTGTTGCTTTTGGATTCATTATTGCAATGGATGGCATTTTCATGCTTTAAAATAATTCTCATATTTTTTTCTTCCTTTCAATGTGATTAAATGCCCTTGGTTTAGCTCCTACAACTTCTACTCAAGTCTTCACAAGACAAAAGATTTGTGTGTGAGGCAGCTGAGAGAGCTTTAATAGCTATGACTACTTGGGCTTCCCCCATTTTGTTGTTACCGAAGTTGCAACCTTATCTTAAGAACAGAAATCCTCGAATTCGAGCAAAGGCTTCAATGTGCTTCTGTAGGAGTGTACCACGACTGGTAAGAAACTTGCAGTAACTGCTATCATTTTCATTTTGATGATTGATAGTCCCCTATCTGGGTGCATGTGTTTTTTTTTCCCATCTTTTTCTTTATTGAAGAACACATAGAATGTAAGTCGGTCTATGGCATACTTTATCCTTCTTGTGGCTGATTTTCACAGTAAAATCTCCTCTTCACGCCCTACTTAGCTCCCGAAAGAGTGAGAGGAAAGACTAGTAAATGCATACGAAATGGCAGCCTCTTGAAGATATCCTCTCTTCCGTTCTTAGAACTTTTAAACAAGATACTAATACTCACCTAATTCGTGAGTAATGTGAACAATTCTTTTGAACTAAAACTAACCTAGTCTTTTACAAATCTTTTGAACTTTTGTATGAGTAATGTCAACCCTATTCTTGCTCAATTATGATCCCAACATGGCTTAATTGCTACAAGTTTGTCTTATTGTTTAGCCATCAACACTTGTGCAGTCATGTGGGAACTGTATGTTGCCTACTTTTCCAAAAATGGAGATTACATATCAGATGGCCCAATGATTGTCTTCTAATTTTGGGGTATAAAGATATTTGACACATCTTGTGTGATAATAGTTCTTATTGTGATACTGAGTTCACGATTCTGATTGAATTGGATCACTGTAACATTTGCATTGGTCATCAGTTCCTTCACAAATTGTCCTATACTGAATCCTTAGAGACTCTTCTGCTCTTTTCTACATTTTAGAGTGCATTTCTTCTCAAATCAACTATTAAGGAATCAGACTCTCGTGGAATTGTAATCTTTAACCTTTTCTATTTGTACGCTAGAGTAGGATGCCTTGTCCTTTCTTTGGGTTTTCCCCCCCTGCCCTTTTGATGGTAAATTTGCATTCCAGAAATCCCTAGTCCCAACTTAGCATTAATACTGCTGAAAGNTGAAGTAAATTTGCATTCCAGAAATCCCTAGTCCCAACTTAGCATTAATACTGCTGAAAGTAAGAGAGCAAGATTCTTAATGTATGTGTTCTTTTTCCAATCCTATTACTTATGCAATTCCCATTTAGACTATCAAACTAGCAACTGTTGGGTATTCACCTTTAGTTGTGGGCGCCTTTAATGGGAAGACCTTCAGGAAGAAGATCACTGAAAAAAGAACTACTGCAGTACCCATACTTTAACTAAAGTAAAATAAATCTTGCAATAGGTATGATAGATGAGCGATATCTTTCCTAGTTTTAACTACAGCGTTTATGCATATTGTGTAATTTTTCGAGATGATAATGCAATTTGCACCGTCTATACAAACGGAATCTATGGGCTCTGTATGTTATTGTCGGTTGATGCCAATTATCAGTTTGGTTGAGTAATTCTTTGTCGTGTTGCTTGCTCTACAGGGAGTGGACGGAATCAAAGCATATGGGATTGACATGTTGATCCAAATAGCGGCAACCCAGCTTAGTGACCGGCTTCCTGAGTCCAGGGAGGCTGCTCGTATTCTCCTGTTGGAGCTGCAGGCTGTATATGAGAAATCAAATGTCTTCACACCAACTTCAGTACCTGAGGACCCAGAGAGGAGTACTTGGGAGCACTTTTGCCAATCAAAGCTCTCACCTTTAAATGCTCAGGCTGTCCTTCGTGTGACAAGCATTGCTCGGGAGAGTCTTGTTTTGGGTTCCTAGCATAAATATACGCAAACATATATGGAGTTTTAGTGAGTAATATTTTCTTTTTCCTGTTCCTCTATTTTGGTTTGGTTTCTATCTTCTACTTGTAAATACAGTAAACCATTGAGATGTTTGGAAAGCAGTTGAAGCATGTAATTGTGCTAGAATCCTATAACAATTTCTATATGGTCTACAGATTATAGCTACTTGTAAATCACTTTGTGATGGATGCATGATGGTAATATACGCCTGTAAACATAATCCAATCAGAAGTCTGATCCAGAGCTTGATTTCCCAGTTGAGATAATTTTTTCGCATGTACTTGCCGTCCTCTTCGAACCTTGAAATACTTAATGTGGTTCATCTGTTGCATCCATTGGGAAGATATATTACAGGTGAAAAAAAGTACCCTTTTCCCATTTATGCATTATGTAACGGAGAAAATTAATTCCAGAGATGCTCTTAGACAGGTTATGCTGCTATTAGTTTGTGGAACGAGGAAAAGGAACATCGTTTGCTGCTTCAACTGAAATATGTTTTGTGGTTGATTTGAAATACCGTTGATATTTGAAGGAAAACAGGAACTCTTNTGCTATTAATTTGTGGAACAAGGAAAAGGAACATCGTTTGCTGCTTCAACTGAAACATGTTTTGTGGTTGATTTGAAATACCGTTGATATTTGAAGGAAAACAGGAACTCTTTTTGCCTTCTTGGTTCTCATTGTTCAGGTAGTATGTTGGGAGCATGCTCTGTTACCTTTTGCTGCTTCAAAAATGCCATTTTCATATCCTTTTGTATTGCAATTCTTGTTAAAACTTTATGTTTATCGTTGCATGGTTTGACGCAAGGATAAGGTTATGTTATTGTAACTTGATAGTCGACCAATGACATTATCACTTGCGATTATACATTCTCAAATGATTTTTATTTCCACTAGTGAAAAAAAAAAGGATATTTATTTTTGAGAAATGAGCTTACAGTGATGATAAAATGAGGGGTTTTTTTTATTGATTTTTAACTTTGCACCCTCAAAGATTAAATTTTTCATATTACGCACTTGATATATTAAAAATTTGTAATGTAATCTTTTCATTACTTATTTCTCAAAAATCACGCCATTGATGTTGATAGAATTAGTAATGAAAATTAACGGAAGAACGAGACTGCAACACTTTTAATATATTGATGGCACAATATAAGAAATTTAATCTTTGAGAGTATAAAATAAAAATTCTTAAATTTTTTGGTTGTAAAGTACAATTCGCTCTTTATAATATACTTTAAGTCATTGGAAAATGAAAGCCCCTGCGTTATTAATTAAGCACAAGATGATGAATTCGCAGTGTTGGCCTGCCATTCTACAAAAATAACTAGGGACTGAAAAATAAACAATTAAAATAAATAAAATAAAATAAATAATAAATTAATTTTTTTACAATATACCTTCTAATTAAGTAATTATTAGTTTTAAAAAGAGATATGGTATTAAAAAATAATTTGTTTTTCAGGTCATAGTTTGACCCTATGGATTGAGATTTNAGGATAAGGTTATGTTATTGTAACTTGATAGTCGACCAATGACATTATCACTTGCGATTATACATTCTCAAATGATTTTTATTTCCACTAGTGAAAAAAAAAAGGATATTTNAAGATAAGGTTATGTTATTGTAACTTGATAGTCGACCAATGACATTATCACTTGTGATTATACATTCTCAAATGATTTTTATTTCCACTAGTGAAAAAAAAAAGGATATTTATTTTTGAGAAATGAGCTTACAGTGATGATAAAATGAGGGGTTTTTTTTATTGATTTTTAACTTTGCACCCTCAAAGATTAAATTTTTCATATTACGCACTTGATATATTAAAAATTTGTAATGTAATCTTTTCATTACTTATTTCTCAAAAATCACGCCATTGATGTTGATAGAATTAGTAATGAAAATTAACGGAAGAACGAGACTGCAACACTTTTAATATATTGATGGCACAATATAAGAAATTTAATCTTTGAGAGTATAAAATAAAAATTCTTAAATTTTTTGGTTGTAAAGTACAATTCGCTCTTTATAATATACTTTAAGTCATTGGAAAATGAAAGCCCCTGCGTTATTAATTAAGCACAAGATGATGAATTCGCAGTGTTGGCCTGCCATTCTACAAAAATAACTAGGGACTGAAAAATAAACAATTAAAATAAATAAAATAAAATAAATAATAAATTAATTTTTTTACAATATACCTTCTAATTAAGTAATTATTAGTTTTAAACAGAGGTATAGTATTAAAAAATAATTTGTTTTTCAGGTCATAGTTTGACCCTATGGATTGAGATTTGATCCAATAATTGATTTCCATTTTTTCCCCCCCTTCGTTCGGAGGCCGTTCAGTCCTTGCTTGACAGAATATTTTGCTGCTCCAAAAACCTGCCAAACTGGAAGCAGATAAAAGCAAAAAGATAAAAGAGAAAAGTTCGATCTCTCAATCTTCATATTTCTTGTCTGTACCTGTGAATTTGATTCTTTTTTCCCACCCTCTCCATAAGAGTGGCTAACGCAATCCCCGCTAAACAGTAAATGTTTCTTTCTTCTACAGCAATAAGTCCTATTAGTTAGCTGCTTATGCTATCAGGAAATTATAGCCCCTTTATAAGACAGAACCATCCTACCTTTTGCAACCTTAATTCATCACCACCTCTGCAAAAATGAACCCTCCAAATTTCTCTTGCCAAATAAAGTTTTTGTAAGTTGATTTTAAATTATTATTATTATTTTTTTGACGAATCGAAGTGATAAAGAATTAAATCTCATTGGGTCGTGGCAGCAATTCCACACCGAGTGTAAGTTGATCTTAAGTTTTCCATTTTTGCACCAAGTCTTGATGACATAAACTGGGGTTTATTTATGTAGTGAATGTGCAGTGAATGATCATGTTCTTTGTCTATGACTTCGGATTTTAACTGCGATCAGGTGTTCGTGACCTTTGTAGTTTTGGGATTGGGAATGATTGTTGAGAAGTGAATGGAATTTTTTTTTTTGATGAGTAAACCAGTTTTGAGTGTTGCTACACAGTTTATGGTCATGGCAATTTTCATATCAGTGATATTTTTATTTGTGGGCATTGGAGTTTTGGTTGTGATTCATGCTTGTATTGCTGGGAGGGCGTTTAGGAGAGGATTTGGTGGCAGTGATATGGTGGAGAGGGGTGGTTTTGGGAACACAAGCATGTCTCAAGACTATCTAGAGAAGCTTCCTTGCTTTGATTTCATAGTGAAATCAAAGGGAAGTAGTCCTGTGGATTGTGCAGTGTGTTTGGAGAACTTCAAATCGGGTGATAAGTGTAGGCTATTGCCTCTATGCAGACATAGTTTTCATGCCAAGTGTGTGGATTCTTGGCTTCTGAAGACACATTTGTCCAATTTTCAGAGGAAGTGCTGATTCTTGGAAAGGTGATACGGTATGTGGGGGGAGAAAGCAACTGTTTCAGTGAAAGTGGGCATGTGAGTGAGAATGCAATGAGGTTGAGAGAGGACCAAGTTGCTGAAACTGGTCATTTGACTGATCCTGGTATTGAGCTCTGTTGTTGTTTTTTATGGAGTCTAGTTTGTATATGCGATCCGGATGATGACCCGACCCGAAGTAATGTTGTGTGGTTTTTTAATAAAAAAATTTTTGAGGCTTAGTTTATGGAGCGAAGGCTTGGGCCAATAGGCCCAAGCCGTGCCCCCGAGGAAAATTTTTTTGGGCCCGTTATACAGCCCAGTGTGTAGGACATATAAACCCTATTGTTTTAGTGATTAGGGTTAATCGTGGATTGTACAGCCGCTCTCTGTATTCAACTCTCTCAATAGTGAAATCTTTGCAGTTTCGTGGACGTAGGCAAATTGCCGAACCACGTAAAATCTGTGTCTTGTTCTTTCTTGTTTCTTATTGCTTTATATTCTTGATTTGTTTTTCGATTGTATGTGTTTGTTAATGGATTTAAATCATGTTAAATCCCAACAAGCTCAACCTCAGAGGGAGCCAAACAATGCAACACACTGATTTGGGTAATACTGGAACTCAACCAACGGAGAACCAAACAGCTTTGATTGGATCACATTTGATTATCAATGTTATCCCACATGTTTCAGCCTAGAGCCATCTTGCTTTTTATCATTGGCTTAAATTGTAAACCTTAGTAACTGCTCTTTATTGATGATCAATTTTTGTGTGCAGTAGTTCCTTTTCTTCCCGAAACGAAGAAAGAAGCAATGATTAATGAAATGGACATGGTTTTAGNTTTTCTTCCCGAAACGAAGAAAGAAGCAATGATTAATGAAATGGACATGGTTTTAGATGGTCCTTGATATACACAAAATTGAAGTAATCCACGATCTTTTTCTCCCATGTTACAGCTTAAATACAGTACAATATGTTTGGACCAGTCCTCTTTCAGTTCTTGATTTGGGAATACTATGTATGTACCAATGAAAATTTGGTTCCAAGCTCTGATGCTTTATTGCTAGAATGCAATCTCTCCAAAACCAAAGTTTCTTCTCTACCTAAAATGCAGTAGGGATGATAACAAATGCGCGGCAAAAAACTAAATTGTTTCGTTTATGCTTTCAAGTTGAAATTTTGATTTCGGTTTCTGGTTTGCCATGATATGCTGTGCTTTGCGATGGTTATGTGGACTCACAACTGCTTATGTATCACTCATAGTTGAGTCATGAGAGAATTTGCCTATATGAGGTTTCTTAGAGGGATAGTTATACAAATAGGTAATGTTAAGCATCAAAGTAATAGGCACAAAAGAGGTTCCAATACTTGTCTATACCATAGTTTTCCCTCAAAAACTAAAAAATTGACCTAATTTGCTAAGTGGAGGATTGTTCTATCAGTTCATTCATTCTTGAAGGAAAAAGAAACCATGTAGTTTTGGTTGCTTGATTGAAGCCTTTGATGGATCTTATTGCATGTTCTAGTTCACGTTTCTTACCTTTGCAATTTGCAGCCTTCATAAACACTGAAATGATATATTTCTTGGACTGAATTGAAATCCCCCATGATGAATTTTCTGGGTATTCTGAGAACTCTTATTTTTGTTCACTTGCACACAGGCTTTTTTTTTTTTTGCAAGTATGTTTTCGTACTAACACACACACATATACACGCACACTTACATATACATATATGTATATATCTATATCTATATATATGTCTCTCAAAAAAAACTTAATAGCTCAATTTAAGTAAGAAAATGAACTGTTTCAGAAATAAATAAATGAGAGAAGGAAGAAATTTTATTTGAACACAAGAAAACAAATAACGTTGTTGAAGTGATAAAAAATCTGGAGTTACAGGACTCTAATTTATAGAAGTTGCTTTTTACAAATACTCAACTAACTTGGATCAATCACAATAACAAACTCCTAGAATATCTCAACAATCTGATGATGACTTATTTCAACATAACAGACTAAGACTCAATCAACAAAGCGGACTCCTAAATAAATTCAACTACTCCTAAAAAATAGGCCAGTAAAATGCACTAAACTTTGACACTCCTCCCTAGTGCATGCTTACGATCAATAATACCAAGATCACTTCGAAATTTATCAAACGTAGCTCTAGCAAGAGCTTTAGTAAAAATATATGCAACTTGGTCCTTGCTGCCTATGTACTCCAACTTAATCTCTTGACTTAATACTTTCTCTCGAACAAAATGATGATGAACTTCAATGTGTTTTGTGCGAGCATGAAAAACTGGGTTTCCGGCAAGTTTGATTGCACTTTCATTATCACATTTAATGGGGACTGAATACTCCAATGCAGCAGTTATGTCTTGAATTAATCGCTTAAGCCAGATGCACTCTTGAGATGCCATGGTTGCTGCCATATATTCCGCTTTTGTACTTGAAATAGCAACTATATTCTGCTTTTTACTGCACCATGAGACGGCGGCTGAACCTGTGCTGAAGCAATAACCCGTAGTTGATCGTCTGTCATTTACATCTCCAGCCCAATCTGCATCAACAAACCCCTGTAGAGAAAACTGAACATCCTGCTGGTACATCAACCCAAACTCCAACGTTCCTTTCACATAGCATAAGATCCTCTTTGCTGCAATCATATGACCAACACATGGCTTGTCCATAAACTGAGATACAACTCCTACAGAGTATGCAATGTCAGGTCTTATGATAGTTAAGTAGAATAAACTACCCACAAGTTGACGAAACTTTGTTGCATCTTCCAGTAGCTCCCCTTCAACTTTCTGTAACTTGAGACATGGCTCCATAGGAGTAGCCATAGATTTTGATTCTCTCATGCCAAAACGATTCAAAAGACTTGTTGCATACCTCTTTTGAGAGATAAAATACCCATCTGACTTTTCTACTTCTAAGCCAAGAAAACATTGAACTTCACCCAAATTCTTCATTTCAAATCGGACAGACAAATCATCTCGAAGCCTTGTAATTTCAGCATTGTTGTCTCCGGTAATGATCATGTCGTCTACGTAAAGAAGAATCATCGTGTACATCGATGACTGTGCCTTAACAAATAAACTAGGATCTGAACTAGAAACTTTAAAACCACAAAATGTAAGATGTTGAGCAATCTTTCTATACCAGGCACTTGGAGCTTGTTTGAGACCATATAACGCCTTCCTGAGTCGGCACACATGATCAGGAAATTCCTTAGAAACAAATCCTTGCGGTTGCTCCATAAAAATGTCATGATCTAACTCACCGTAGAGAAATGCTTTACGTCTAGTTGCCATAAATTTCAGTGTTTGTATGCAGCCAAAGAGATGTTGTTCGAACTGTTACCATTTTAGCAACAGGGCTGAAAGTCTCCTCATAATCTAACTCATATTGCTGTGAAAAACCACGTGCAACAAGACGAGCTTTATACCTATCGACAGTGCCATCAACCTTTCTTTTCAACTTGTAAACCCACTTACATGTAACTAGTTCAGCACCCTTTGGCTTTGGTACAAGTTCCCATGTAGTATTCTGATGCAGAGCATTGATTTCTTCACGCATTGCAGCTTCCCATTCAGCAATTCCTTGAGCTTCATTGTAGCACCTAGGTTCATCTTCATATGTAACCCCCATGAGAAAACAAGAGGTTACAGTGAAATGATTTAAATGAACCTCATAATCGCTTAAATAATCTGGTTGCCTTCGCTGCCTTATTGACCTTCGAACCATAATCCCATCTTGTGGAACAGCTTCTTCAGATAAGATATCATTCCTCCCTACTACTGTGGAATCAAGTTCACTAGAAAAGGACTCTAGATCACTTGTGTGATTTCTGAAATTTTTGCTAGAGTAGTATGTCGACCCCTTGTCGAATACCACATCTCCAAAGACAACAATCTTTATTGTTTCTGGATCCATACATCTCCAACCTTTCCTGTGTGAGTCATAGCCAACAAAACCACATTTTCTTGCCTTTGGGTCTAGTTTGGTTCGACTACTCTTAGATACGTGAACATAACAAAGCGAACCAAACACCCGAAAATAACTCACATCTGGCTTTTTATTATATAAAAATTCAAAAGGAGATTTTTTCGTACCTGGCCATAGAGGCAACCTATTGATCACATGACAAGCACACTGCATAGCTTCTTCCCAAAGCTCTCTGGGAAGGTTCTTTTCGTGCAACCATGACAAGCTCATCGAGGTGAGATGCCCCAGCTTTCGTTCAGCAACCCCATTTTGTTGCAGGGTCTTTGGACATGTCATTTGTCGACGAATTCCATGTTCACTGCAATAATCTGAAAACTCATATGACAGATACTTTCCCCCATTATCAGTATGCAAACACTTTATCATAAACCCAAACTCCTTCTCTACATGCATCTTGAACTGAGTGAACTTAGAGAAAGCTTCACTCTTGTGTTCCAAAAAATAGACCCAAGTGAACTGTGAGAAGTCATCCACGATAACCATCACATAATGACAACCGCTATAGCTAGGTGTTCTTGTTGGCCCCATTAGATCTGAATGGACCAACTGGAACAAAGTAGATGCACAATTCTTTGATCTCTAAAAAGGAAGGCAATGAGATTTTTCATATTGACAACCGGGACAAACCACATCTTGATGTACCTCCTAAAACATGGGAACACCGTCAAGCAGTTTCTTCGTGGAGATTTGCTGCAACATTTGATAACCAACGTGGCCTAACCGAGCATGCCAAAGTGAGGCACTAGTATTCTGGCCTGTTCGTTCTATATATGCTTCACTTGCAGATAGAACATATAAAGACTCATTCCTTTTTCCCATAGAAAGGACATCAGCTGCAACATGCTTTTGATTTTCAAAGATCTTTACATCGTCAGGACCAAAGAGAACATACCTCCCAGAGTCAGTGATTTGAGAAACTGACACAAGATTCTTTTTCAACCCCGGAACATGATAAACATCACTAAAAGCAATGTCGTTGCCATTTGAGTTATCAACCTTAACATCCAAGTGGCCTTCTTTCACTACTGGATGTATTGAATTATCAGCTGTAACAATAGCTCGGTTCCCCTTATGCGGTCGAACTTCTGAAAGAAGAGATGCATTACCCGTTGTATGATGGGAACAACTAGAATCGACAATCCACTTCTTCTTGTAATCGATGGAGATATTAGAATCCTTATGTGCAATAGTCTGGTGCACAACAGAATCCACGTTACCTGGTTGCTCAACAACTTCAGTAGAAAGGCAATGCCCCCATTTGAGCTGATCAGAATCTTTGTTCTCGTGTACAACATTTGCATTTTCATCCACAAGCTTAACACGACAATTTTGTTTAATGTGGCCTGGTTTTCCACACCTATTACATACAACCTTCACTCGGCAATTTCGCTTGATGTGCCCCGGCTTCCCACACCTGTAACAACTTTTGGAATTTCCATTTGACTCCATTTCCGCTTTTGCTTGCTTGCAATCACTTGATGAATGCTTTGGGACACCTCTATTTTTCCACTTGTCTTTGGTGAAGATAACATCCTCAACTTCAGAGATGGGCCTGCTGGTCATTTGCTTAACCAATGCTTCTTGGTTCTAAAGCAAATTCTCCAGGTCTACAATAGAAGGCTGAGTTGCCCACCCTTGCACAGAGGAAATAAATGGCATGAACTCTTTCCGCAGACCACGAATGAGATAACGACGCAATCGTGCATCGCTGATGGGCTCCTCCGTATCTAACTCTGAAATTTCAACACAAAGGTTTTTAACTTTCAAAAAGTATTCTGGAATAGACAGATTACCTTGTGTTACTCCAGCAAGGTCATTTTCCAGATACTGCAACCTCATTGTATTCTTCTTAGTAAATAACCTTTCGAGAGTCTCCCACACTAGCTTTGGCGTATCCTTATCATGAACATGATCAACGTAGTACTTACTGATCGATGTCCGTAGAGCAAACAAAGCTTTACCACATTTGATCCTCCATTTTCGACGCAGCTCACCATTCTGTAGAGTATCATCCGGAATTACTGATTCAGCACCGGCAATAAGATCCCATAAATCTTGACCTTGTAGATAAGCTTCCATGCAAAACCTCCAATATTGATAATTATTACCAACAAGCTTATCTACTTTTGGTGAAGAACCATTTCCAGCATTCATTTTGAAAGAAAGAAAAAAAAAACTACGAAACACTTCAGCAAGTCAACAAACAATAAAACTTAAACCAACTCTCAACAACCTTGCTCTGATACCATCTCAAAAAAAACTTAACAGCTTAATTTAAGTAAGAAAATGAACTGTTTTAGAAATAAATAAATTAGAGAAGGAAGAAATTTTATTTGAACACAACAAAACAAATAACGTTGCTGAACTGATAAAAAATTTGGAGTTATAGGACTCTAATTTATAGAAGTTGCTTTCTACACATACTCAACTAACTTGGACTGAATCACAATAACAAACTCCTAGAATATCTCAACAATCTGATGATGACTAATTTCAACATAACAAACTAAGATTCAATCAACAAAGCATACTCCTAAATAAATTCAACTACTCCTAAAAAATAGGCCAGTAAGATGCACTAAAGTTTGACAATGTCTGTGTATATATAAAGAGAGAGACAGAGCTATGCATTTATATGGGAAGATACTGTAACTCTGGTGCTATGAGTTCCAAAAATCTGAAAGATTGGACTCAGATTATTGATATATTTGGGTGATATACAAGGAGAATTGACCTTAACTTTTATGAGGATGTGATCCAGTAAATCCTTGAGCAGAAATCGAGGTCAGGGTGTCTAAGAAAATCTTGAAAATGTGTTCAAACCACTTCGTTTTACTTGTTTGATTTGGGGGTTCCTTGTTTATATCCCACATCGACTTCGAGAGAGAAATAAAGCCCGAAAGTTGGCTATAAAACGAGCAGCCCAACCCTGTAGACATTTTTATTCCTTTCTCAGCCTTTTAGCTATAATTAAGTATAATATGTTCTTATCAGTTTAATATTTTAAGGGGGAAGGCCCGCCACAGTAGCTTGCTGCTGGGATCTTAAAGCGTCGTCTACAAGCTACTGGGATCTTAAAGCGTCGTCTAGGCGTTGCACTACAACCTAAGCCTGGGTTTAAAATTCATTCTTTGTAAGATGGGTAATTTGGTCCAGAATAATAGACTCAATTGTACTAATAATTGAATCATTAAACTCGACAGTAATGTTAGATTAATCAAAATTTAGGGCTAAATTTGGAGTCAAATTGATCAAAATTTAGGACTAAATTTGGAGTCAAAGTGACATCATCGATGACTTGGATTTGGTCATCAAAGGCCCACCACGACCCAAGCGATTGTGTGAAGCCTAAAAAGCCCCAAGGAAAAGCCCTCTCAATTCTATAAATAGTGTGGTCAACAGAAAAGGCCCACGGCCCAAGTGATTTCGTGTAGCCTAAGAACCCCAAGGGGGAATCTTAATAAATCCTCCCAAGCCCACCATAAATGTAGCTAACTGAAAGGCCCACGGCTCGTGTGTAGTCTAAGAAGCCCAAAGGGAATTAACCCTCCCATTCCCATAGTGGGTCCACTAAATAGCCAGCTACCTTATGGTGTTGTTAACTAATTAGGAATTGCAGAATGGCCCCCAACAGCAAAAAATATGATGTTAAACAAAAAGGCTCAGGCCCAAGTAAATGGTGGAAAATCTATAATTATAATATCAAATTTATGTTTGGATCAAGAATAGTGTATGATATTAAATTAAAAATGACAAAATAAATATTGAGGGTAAGAATTTGTATAATTTGTAACTTTTATATAAAGGTGTGAGTCTAAGTTTGTAAGGATAATAAATTTATTACATTTTTAATTAAAAATAATACCAATTACTATATGATATTCATTACTATTTAATATTAGGTATTAAATGATCATATTAAATCGGGTCATAATTAATTAAAATTAAGACTAAATTGTTATAATCTCATAAAAACTTAATATTATATTATTATTGGATTAAATTAATCCAATTAACCCTATGATGTGTTTGCTTTAGGTATTAGGAAAGATGGATTGAAAAAAATGTCTGGGCCCACCTTATCCCACTTATACTCGTATTTAGATACATATTTTGAACTAAGTATTATCACCTAAAAATACTCTTAATCCGGATGAATAGTACTTCTAAACTCGTATATAAACTCTTAAATAAATCCACCTATTTTGTGGGTTTGAATACTCCGATTGGGGAGTATTTGTGTAAAATACATTTTTCCCTTCAAAAATATTTATGATATAAATATCACTTTTTATCTTTAGGTTTCTTTAATAATTGAATGTTTATATCATTATTCAATATTCCATCTAAATAAAATATTGGATAAGATAAATATGAGGCTCACTAATTCTTAATACTCGAACCAAACAAAAGATAAAGAGACATTATTCTCATGTGCCACGCACATGACATTTTTCGTCATTGATTTACACGACTTGTGGTGTCAGGGCCACATTGGTTCAATACATAAACTTTTAAGATCAAATTGGCGAAATTAAAATTTTAAAGACCAAAATGCCATAAACGATAAACCTTAGGAACCACTGATGTAATTTATCCATAAATCTATGGCATAAATGTCGTAAGAGGATTCTTAGCTTCTAGAAGTTGACTGGATGGGGGTGCTAGCTGTTATGTCATGAGGTTTAATAGGGTGCAATAAATATTTGTTGGGGGTGAAAATAAGACACCTAAGTTAGGCTTATGCCAGCCCTACCCTGCAACACGTGGGGGGTGCCAGATTCTTGGTCTATGACTAAGCCAAGTCGAGTGTACCATGGGATGGGACCATGTCTGCTTACTTCAAATTTTATTTTATTTAATGATAAAGTTCACCTCGTGTTATACCAACAAATTCATTGATTTAACTCACAATTCAATAAATTGATAATAAATAATTCAAAAACACCGACAAGCCACACAACTACCATGGTTGCCACCGCTTCACCACCACCACCGCTATCTACTAGTGTAGACAACAAATCTAAGGTGAAAACATGGTGTAATACAAAATTTTTTGCAAGTTTAAAGTCATTATGTAGTAAAATTTTGATTAAAATTTGCAGAAATACATTCGAGGTTACAATTTGCTCAAATTAATCCTCTACTAGTAGATTACTCATGCAGATTTTAATTGTTTTAATTTAATCTTTAAACTCGAAACATAAGTTTGGGGGCAAATTTACAATAAGCATGACTTTTGTGTTGCCCTTTTTAATAATTTTAGTAGTAGCAAGTAACCTTCTAAACTAGTACCAGTCACATGGAGTGCATAGCAGACGAAAATCATTACTTTTCCATTTGAGGTGAGAACTGGTGCAGTGTTGGTGGTGGATTTGGTCATTGATAGGACAAGTGAGGATTAAATATACTTAATCACTAATAAAAAGAGTATACAATGTGGTGAATAAAATGTGATTTGTTTAGTAATTTCAGATTAAAAAAATTAATGAGATGGGAAAGAATATTTGGTGCTACTATTTTTCCTTGGGGATCGTAATTTAGCCAGTGCGAGTTCCTCGCTTTTTGCTAGACCCAAGCCCTTCAGTTGTAGAAGCTTTTTGGCCTATGGAAATCACTAGTTCGGACCGGCCTTTCTTTTGATAGTTGGCTTGACTTATAGTTAATTTCTTAGAATTGAGCTGATTGCTGTATGATGCGGTGAACTAGTCAATAATGAGGTGAATATAAAATAAGACGTGTTTAATAATTTCAAATTAAAACAAATTAATGAGTCANGGACCCGAGAAGATATTTCCTTTGGAGTAAGACTAGGAAATAGTAATAACGTAGCAACTCTTGTATTTTGTGGAATGAAGTAAGCCATCGTCATGTTTTCTCAATAATTTGCGGGATAAGACTATGTTATAAAAAGCTAATTTTTGAGGACTATATTGAAATATAATTGTTGGCCATCTTGATTAAGCAATTATTTGCAATTAATTAGTTATAAAAGTAAAGAAAAAGTAGGATAATCTGTTATCTATTTTTTTCCTTTAAGAATTATACAGAAATGTGGTTCTTGGCCATAAATAAAGAGAAAGGTGGGTGATCTAACCCTAATTTGGTTATGAGATCTCCTGTATTGCAGCATCAAACAGTGCCATTTTCAAGCACTATTATCATATCAGCGGTCTTTGCCAGCCAAAATGGCTACCTCTTTGAACATGACGAGGTCATGATTGTGACATAAAGTTGGTGAAACCGTTGAAAACCACCCGGAGCCAACTCTAAGAAAGTGGGCGAGGCAACTAGAGAATCTTGTAAATAATTGTTGGTTAATGAGGGAAACTCTATGGTACTAATTTTTTTTTTGAAAAAATTATCGATCAATATTATTTTTTTTTCATAAATATTCATTAAGTTTTATAAATTTTGTTTTATATCAATGAAGTTTTACTTTTAATATTTTATTTCAATTAAATCATAATTTTATTATATTTTAATNTTTATATCAATGAAGTTTTACTTTTAATATTTTATTTCAATTAAATCATAATTTTATTATATTTTAATTTTATATTTCTTTTTAGTTACCAAAATCTTTTCATTTTTTTGTATTTTTATGTCAATTCGGTTGCATACTTTTCGAGACATTTCAATTGCTATGTGGCTTTTCATTCTTTCTGATATGTCAACTTCAGCGGTACACCTTTTGAGATTTTTCTATTGCTATGTGATGTATTTTTTTTCGTTACAATAAATTAATTCTTATTTCAACTAAGATAAAATTATTATATTACAAATTCTATTGATATACTATCTATGTGCTTTTAGATTATTCTGCTAATTTATATTGAATTTAAAATTATTAAGTTATGAATTTATTTTAGTTGTTGTGTTTGAATAAAAAATGACATTAAAGTAGAATTAATTGACAAACAATATCGATGTAGTTTTTCAAGATTGGGTACCCCAATAAATAAGGAAGTAAGAAAATGTGAGCTTTTTTTAAGTCATGCCTTAAAGTTTATGTTAGCTCATTTTTTTTTTATAGGTTTTGATGTTAATTTTGTAAGTAATGAATTTTTGTTTTCTTAATTGATTCTAAGAATGCAAAAGAATAAAAGAGTTTTAATAACTAACGAGGTAAGGACAAAATTAGAATATAATAGAATTTTAAGATTTGATTGAAATAAAATATCAAGAATAGAATTTCATTAATATATAACAAAAATGATAGGGTTTAAAGGATGTTTGTGGGGGAAAAATAATACTTATTCAAAATTTTCTCATCTTTTTTGGATATCATTATCGTCAATTACTATTTCTTATAATAAAGTTATAATTTTAAAAAGAAAAATTATAATTGTTCAAACGAAGCTCATGACCGATTATAGACATTTATAATCGATCATAAAAAATGTGATATCGATCCTAAATTTTTATAATCGATCATATCTTTTAAAATTATAACTAACAACTAAAAAACGTTATAAGTTTTTTGTATTTTAACGGTACCGTAGAGGTTCCCTAATAATGAAGGCACAATGTCATGGACTTTCATGTTTCCTTTGACATTGTCCACCAACACTATAAACATGTATATGGTATGTTTCTCAGAAGGAATCGAAAATAGGACGGGGTAAAAAAATAGTATTTTCTCATTCTTATTTGGTAGAAGGGATTGAAAAATAAATATTTCTCATGGGTCCCACAATTATGTTGGCTTGTATTCATGAATACTCTTTTTGGTTGTATAAAAATATATTACAATTATTGAGACATAATTTAAGAACTTAATGTATTATAATTATTAGATTAATAGTATTAGGATCTAGTGATAATTTAATTGTAGAATCCACTGACAATATAATGACTACAATCATTAAGTCTCCAAATTATATCTCAGTAATATTACTCATAAAAATATAGAGTAAAAATATCTCATGCGTCCACCGTTATGTTGGCTTGTACCAACACAAAAAATGTGGATCCCACCACCTTTCTTTTGTTAAATTTAAGGGAAAAGTTTAATCTCACCCTTTTTAATTTATTATGTCTTTAATAATATTTCTCTATTTTTTAAATTTTCACTGACACTCCTATNAATTTATTATGTCTTTAATAATATTTCTCTATTTTTTAAATTTTCACTGACACTCCTATTAGATTAAAAGTGCTAATTAGAATGTAATTTTATTAAATTATTCATGATATATTTCAGAAAAAATTTTATCCAGACTCCCTCTAAATAGACATATCTTAAATAAAACCCCCTTTATTTTTTAAAATTTTTTACGTATTAAAATTCAGGCTAATTTAAACTCGATTTGACTTGATTAAAATTTATTTTTTACGTATTAGAATATGNTTGGAGTTATAGGACTCTAATTTATAGAAGTTGCTTTCTACACATACTCAACTAACTTGGACTGAATCACAATAACAAACTCCTAGAATATCTCAACAATCTGATGATGACTAATTTCAACATAACAAACTAAGATTCAATCAACAAAGCATACTCCTAAATAAATTCAACTACTCCTAAAAAATAGGCCAGTAAGATGCACTAAAGTTTGACAATGTCTGTGTATATATAAAGAGAGAGACAGAGCTATGCATTTATATGGGAAGATACTGTAACTCTGGTGCTATGAGTTCCAAAAAACTGAAAGATTGGACTCAGATTATTGATATATTTGGGTGATATACAAGGAGAATTGACCTTAACTTTTATGAGGATGTGATCCAGTAAATCCTTGAGCAGAAATCGAGGTCAGGGTGTCTAAGAAAATCTTGAAAATGTGTTCAAACCACTTCGTTTTACTTGTTTGATTTGGGGGTTCCTTGTTTATATCCCACATCGACTTTGAGAGAGAAATAAAGCCCGAAAGTTGGCTATAAAACGAGCAGCCCAACCCTGTTGACATTTTTATACCTTTCTCAGCCTTTTAGCTATAATTAAGTATAATATGTTCTTATCAGTTTAATATNCTTGTTTGATTTGGGGGTTCCTTGTTTATATCCCACATCGACTTCGAGAGAGAAATAAAGCCCGAAAGTTGGCTATAAAACGAGCAGCCCAACCCTGTAGACATTTTTATTCCTTTCTCAGCCTTTTAGCTATAATTAAGTATAATATGTTCTTATCAGTTTAATATTTTAAGGGGGAAGGCCCGCCACAGTAGCTTGCTGCTGGGATCTTAAAGCGTCGTCTACAAGCTACTGGGATCTTAAAGCGTCGTCTAGGCGTTGCACTACAACCTAAGCCTGGGTTTAAAATTCATTCTTTGTAAGATGGGTAATTTGGTCCAGAATAATAGACTCAATTGTACTAATAATTGAATCATTAAACTCGACAGTAATGTTAGATTAATCAAAATTNAGGCGTTGCACTACAACCTAAGCCTGGGTTTAAAATTCATTCTTTGTAAGATGGGTAGTTTGGTCCAGAATAATAGACTCAATTGTACTAATAATTGAATCATTAAACTCGACAGTAATGTTAGATTAATCAAAATTTAGGGCTAAATTTGGAGTCAAATTGATCAAAATTTAGGACTAAATTTGGAGTCAAAGTGACATCATCGATGACTTGGATTTGGTCATCAAAGGCCCACCACGACCCAAGCGATTGTGTGAAGCCTAAAAAGCCCCAAGGAAAAGCCCTCTCAATTCTATAAATAGTGTGGTCAACAGAAAAGGCCCACGGCCCAAGTGATTTCGTGTAGCCTAAGAACCCCAAGGGGGAATCTTAATAAATCCTCCCAAGCCCACCATAAATGTAGCTAACTGAAAGGCCCACGGCTCGTGTGTAGTCTAAGAAGCCCAAAGGGAATTAACCCTCCCATTCCCATAGTGGGTCCACTAAATAGCCAGCTACCTTATGGTGTTGTTAACTNGCTCGTGTGTAGTCTAAGAAGCCCAAAGGGAATTAACCCTCCCATTCCCATAGTGGGTCCACTAAATAGCCAGCTACCTTATGGTGTTGTTAACTAATTAGGAATTGCAGAATGGCCCCCAACAGCAAAAAATATGATGTTAAACAAAAAGGCTCAGGCCCAAGTAAATGGTGGAAAATCTATAATTATAATATCAAATTTATGTTTGGATCAAGAATAGTGTATGATATTAAATTAAAAATGACAAAATAAATATTGAGGGTAAGAATTTGTATAATTTGTAACTTTTATATAAAGGTGTGAGTCTAAGTTTGTAAGGATAATAAATTTATTACATTTTTAATTAAAAATAATACCAATTACTATATGATATTCATTACTATTTAATATTAGGTATTAAATGATAATATTAAATCGGGTCATAATTAATTAAAATTAAGACTAAATTGCTATAATCTCATAAAAACTTAATATTATATTATTATTGGATTAAATTAATCCAATTAACCCTATGATGTGTTTGCTTTAGGTATTAGGAAAGATGGATTNATTATATTATTATTGGATTAAATTAATCCAATTAACCCTATGATGTGTTTGCTTTAGGTATTAGGAAAGATGGATTAAAAAAAATGTCTGGGCCCACCTTATCCCACTTATACTCGTATTTAGATACATATCACCTAAAAATACTCTCAATCCGGATGAATAGTGCTTCTAAACTCATATATAAACTCTTAAATAAATCCACCTATTTTGTGGGTTTGAATACTCCGATCGGGGAGTATTTGTGTAAAATATATTTTTACCTTCAAAAATATTTATGATATAAATATCACTCTTTATCTTGAGGTTTCTTTAATAATTGAATGTTTATATCATTATTCAATATTTCATCTAAATAAAATATTAGATAAAATAAATATGAGGCTCACTACTTTTTAATACTCGAACCAAACAAAAGATAAAGAGACATTATTCTCATGTGCCACGCACATGACATTTTTCGTCATTGATTTACGCGACTTGTGGTGTCAGGGCCACATTGGTTCAATACATAAATTTTTAAAATCAAATTGACGAAATTAAAATTTTAAAAACCAAAATGCCATAAACGATAAACCTTAGGAACCACTGATGTAATTTATCCATAAATCTATGGCATAAATGTCTTAAAGAGGATTCTTAGCTTCTAGAAGTTGACTGGATGGGGGTGCTAGCTGTTATGTCATGAGGTTTAATAGGGTGCAATAAATATTTGTTGGGGGTGAAAATAAGACACCTAAGTTAGGCTTATGCCAGCCCTACCCTGCAACACGTGGGGGGTGCCAGATTCTTGGTCTATGACTAAGCCAAGTCGAGTGTACCATGGGATGGGACCATGTCTGCTTACTTCAAATTTTATTTTATTTAATGATAAAGTTCACCTCGTGTTATACCAACAAATTCATTGATTTAACTCACAATTCAATAAATTGATAATAAATAATTCAAAAACACCGACAAGCCACACAACTACCATGGTTGCCACCGCTTCACCACCACCACCGCTANTTATTTTATTTAATGATAAAGTTCACCACGTGTTATACCACGTATCTTTCAACAAATTCATTGATTTAACTCACAACTCAATAAATTGATAATAAATAATTCAAAAACACCGACAAGCCACACAACTACCATGGTTGCCACCGCTTCACCACCACCACCGCTATCTACTAGTGTAGACAACAAATCTAAGGTGAAAACATGGTGTAATACAAAATTTTTTGCAAGTTTAAAGTCATTATGTAGTAAAATTTTGATTAAAATTTGCAGAAATACATTCGAGGTTACAATTTGCTCAAATTAATCCTCTACTAGTAGATTACTCATGCAGATTTTAATTGTTTTAATTTAATCTTTAAACTCGAAACATAAGTTTGGGGGCAAATTTACAATAAGCATGACTTTTGTGTTGCCCTTTTTAATAATTTTAGTAGTAGCAAGTAA
The DNA here is from genome assembly GCA_963454935.2 of Ilex paraguariensis. Taxonomy (NCBI): domain Eukaryota; kingdom Viridiplantae; phylum Streptophyta; class Magnoliopsida; order Aquifoliales; family Aquifoliaceae; genus Ilex; species Ilex paraguariensis. Next base: position 418,384 of record CAUOFW020003658.1, on the reverse strand, counting down.
CCTTCTAAACTAGTACCAGTCACATGGAGTGCATAGCAGACGAAAATCATTACTTTTCCATTTGAGGTGAGAACTGGTGCAGTGTTGGTGGTGGATTTGGTCATTGATAGGACAAGTGAGGATTAAATATACTTAATCACTAATAAAAAGAGTATACAATGTGGTGAATAAAATGTGATTTGTTTAGTAATTTCAGATTAAAAAAATTAATGAGATGGGAAAGAATATTTGGTGCTACTATTTTTCCTTGGGGATCGTAATTTAGCCAGTGCGAGTTCCTCGCTTTTTGCTAGACCCAAGCCCTTCAGTTGTAGAAGCTTTTTGGCCTATGGAAATCACTAGTTCGGACCGGCCTTTCTTTTGATAGTTGGCTTGACTTATAGTTAATTTCTTAGAATTGAGCTGATTGCTGTATGATGCGGTGAACTAGTCAATAATGAGGTGAATATAAAATAAGACGTGTTTAATAATTTCAAATTAAAACAAATTAATGAGTCATGACAAATAAATGCGCGCCGAGACAAATAAATGCGTGATAGTGACAAGACAAATAAATGCGCGTCTGTCAGCACTTGCCCTTTAGAAGTCTAAGGTTACTGTCATGATAGTTAAGCATTAATGGCTGATGTGCCGAGACGACGCGGTCAGCTCTTCCGAAGAACTGTTACCCCCGAATAGTTAATGCTCAGTTGATGTCAGATGTCAATCTGGGGGATTTGGGTACTCGGGGAATGGCATAAATGCTCGGCATTTAGCCGAGCATTTACCCCATTTTTCTAGCATTCACATAAAGCATAACGTGAGTAGAAAACACTCATTGCACGAAGAATGGTATGTCAGATGTAAGATGTCCATATGAGACTGGAGATCTTTGACAATTATTGCTAATTCAGGTATAAATATTCCTCACGAAAATGAACAAAGGTACGCAAACTCGAATCAGAAAAAGAGTCTATTGAGCAAAAGCCTTCGACTTTATATTGACTTAAGCCTCGGAGGGAATTAGTCGGGCACTCGCCTGACCCCCCTTTTTCTGATCCTATTATTTCAGGTTCATCAATTTAAAAATTACTGTCTCACACTATTACAAAAATTATCCCGTACAATCTGATATCGAAATAATTGAGTAGACATGGACCGTATGATTGAGGTCAAGGTGGGTTTGGTTGTTTCTTATCTTCTCATTTCTGCCTGCCCACTTCATTTTAACTTAGCGCCACGCAAACGCAATTGAGTTTATTTGCACTTTGCATACACACGCGTCTCATTCTATAGCAATGCATTCTCTTGTGTAATGGAAGAGTTAAATCAACCATTTGGACCACTGGTTCAGACAGCAGTACAGCTGATTTGAAATCTATAGACAGATGCATTTAAAAAATAGTAACGTAGGTAAAACTTATTTTTGAAAATCAACTTAAAAAGAGAGGGGTTTCCAAGAATTCATATAAATATATGTCGGAATTAAATTTACCCGATGTTAAATCCTAATACTCTCTGTGTACCTNTTTTTTATAGGTTTTGATGTTAATTTTGTAAGTAATGAATTTTTGTTTTCTTAATTGATTCTAAGAATGCAAAAGAATAAAAGAGTTTTAATAACTAACGAGGTAAGGACAAAATTAGAATATAATAGAATTTTAAGATTTAATTGAAATAAAATATCAAGAATAGAATTTCATTAATATATAACAAAAATGATAGGGTTTAAAGGATGTTTGTGGGGGGAAAAATAATACTTATTCAAAATTTTCTCATCTTGTTTGGATATCATTATCGTCAATTACTATTTCTTACGATAAAGTTATAATTTTAAAAAGAAAAGTTACAATTGTTCAAACGAAGCTCATGACCGATTATAGACATTTATAATCGATCATAAAAAATGTGATATCGATCCTAATTTTTTATAATCGATCATATCTTTTAAAATTATAACTAACAACTAAAAAACGTTATAAGTTTTTTGTATTTTAACGGTACCGTAGAGGTTCCCTAATAATGAAGGCACAACGTCATGGACTTTCATATTTCCTTTGACATTGTCCAACAACACTATAAACATATATATGGTATGTTTCTCAGAAGGAATCGAAAATAGGACGGGGTAAAAAAATAGTATTTTCTCATTCTTATTTGGTAGAAGGGATTGAAAAATAAATATCTCTCATGGGTCCCACAATTATGTTGGCTTGTATTCATGAATACTCTTTTTGGTTGTATAAAAATATATTACAATTATTGAGAGATAATTTAAGAACTTAATGTATTATAATTATTGGATTAATAGTATTAGGATCTAGTGATAATTTAATTGTAGAATCCACTGACAATATAATGACTACAATCATTAAGTCTCCAAATTATATCTCAGTAATATTACTCATAAAAATATAGAGTAAAAATATCTCATGCGTCCACCGTTATGTTGGCTTGTACCAACACAAAAAATGTGGATCCCACCACCTTTCTTTTGTTAAATTTAAGGGAAAAGTTTAATCTCACCCTTTTTAATTTATTATGTCTTTAATAATATTTCTCTATTTTTTAAATTTTCACTGACACTCCTATTAGATTAAAAGTGCTAATTAGAATNAGTTTATTATATCTTTAATAATATTTCTCTATTTTTTAAATTTTCACTGACACTCCTATTAGATTAAAAGTGCTAATTAGAATACAATTTTATTAAATTATTCATGATATATTTCAAAAAAAATTTTATCCAGACCCCCTCTAAATAGACATATCTTAAATAAAACCCCCTTTATTTTTTAAAATTTTTTACGTGTTAAAATTCAGGTTAATTTAAACTCGATTTGACTTGATTAAAATTTATTTTTTACGTATTAGAATATGAGTTGATTAAAAATTATATTTTTTTACGTGTTAAAATTTGAGCCAATTAAAATTTATTTTTAATCTGCTCGAATCAAATTTTAATCAACTCGAGTTGAATTTTAATCGATCCAAATTTTGATACATAAAAAAATATAAATTTTAATTGACTCAAATTTTAATACATAAAAGATTAATTTTAATCAAATTTGAATTGACACAAATTGAATACGGACAAATATAAATTTTAATTGATTTGAACCAAATTTTAATCGCTGTTAACAATGCAAGCAGAGCTCTAATCAGCTCGAATTTTAATACTTAAAAAAAATAAAATTTAATCGGCTCGAATTGAATTTTAATCAGCTTAAATTTTAATATGTAGAAAAATAAATTTTAATCAGCTCAAATTTAATATGTAGAAAAATAAATTTTAATCGACTTGAATTTTAATCGAATTTTATGCAGAAAGATTATTTAGAGTTTATGTAGGGGTAATTTTGATATTTTAGATGATTTGTTTTTTTGTTAGAAATGATAGTTTAATAGCAGAGGATGTCAGTGATGTTTAAATATAAGCTAAAAAAGGGTGTTGATGATGTTTTGGATAATAAAAAAAGTATTCTTAAAAATATGATAAACTAGAAGAGATGCGACTAAAATTTTCCCTAAATTTAACATTTGGATAACACTTTTTCATCTATTTTTTTGCTCAAATTTGGGTGGATTATAAATGATGGGCGGAAAGGCATATCTTTTCCATCTTATTTTTCTTTCCTCTTCATTTTTCTTTCCCCTCCACATTTCATCCATCTTTTGTCTTCCATTTAAATTTCTCTTAGAACCAAACAGAGTGAGGGCATGAGCAAGTAATCTCTGTAAGTTATATATATATATATATGAGGAGATTTTAGGCGACTCAGCAACCTCTAAATTGACACGTGAATTGCTATAGTCGTTATGAAACTCAAAAGGAGTGGAAAAAATGGTGTCTAGGAGTCATTACTCGGAGGAGCCGAGTAAACAGGCTGAGATTAGTATTTAAGGAGATATGANGGATTGCTATAATCGTTATGAAACTCAAAAGGAGTCGAAAAAATGGTGTCTAGGAGTCATTACTCGGAGGAGCCGAGTAAACAGGCTGAGATTAGTATTTAAGGAGATATGACAGCTCATTAATGAGAACTTGAGTAGATGTGATAGAGCTATTAATGAGCTTCTTCATCCTCGAGACCTCAAATTGATAGTCATAATTAAAAAGCATTAATGCTCATTGCGCCGATCAGTTGCTCTCGATAAATCCTAAGGTACTATACCCCCAACATTAAAACTCGGGAATAAGTGTCAAGCACTGATTAGAGAAACATAAATGGCCGGGGGGGTCTTCATAAGTGCTAGACATGCCCCCGAGCACTTGTCCTATCATCCGAGCATTGAACGCTCACAAAAATCTGAGTGGAGAATACTCATTACGCGTGGAGAATAGTATAAGTCATTAAATTTTGTGATGGAGCTCAAGACCCTTGCGCTTATTACTGGTGCAGCTATAAATGTTCCTCAAAAAATGAATAAAGGTACACAAAATTAAACGAAAAAAATACATTACGCTAAATCCTCAAATGCTCACTGACTTAAGCTTCAGAGGGGATGAATTAGGTGTTCACTCCACCTCTTTCCTAATTTTTGTTGATCGTTTCAAGTTCACCATCCGTTGAATCGCTATCTCTATTCATTATAGGAAATCAACCGTGCAATATATATATATTTGATTTATTTTTGAAAGAAAAAACGACTCCTATCTATTTTTTGACATTGAGTAGTGAAAACTTATGTAAAGTATTTAATTATGCCCGAGTTAATGAATGTCATCATTTTATTAAAAATGTTGGTCAAAATTTATGTACTGTCATTTTCTGGGAGCGGCTCCTCCGCTGTTATTGAAAAACAGCACGTGGTCTCGGTCTCCTCCATGTGCAAGCTCTGTTCAAAGTCATGTTAACAACACAGTCAAGTAACGTTTTTAAGTCGTTAGTCCGAGCAATGTTTTATGTGATTTTTTAAAAATATAAAATTTTTTCAAAGGTGTTGGTGGGAATGATATTTTTACACAACGGCTAATATTTTTTGGTATAAAAATATCGATTAAAATGACGTTTCTAAAAATACATAAATTTAAAAAATAGTTTGAAAAACACACTCTTTTGAGTATAAGTTTGAAAAGTCCACGGTTGGGGTAAAAGCACGTAGTAATGACGTGACTCAATAATTTTTTACAATCCTTGAATATGAAGAAAAGTAGAAAACGACGACTCTCTTCCAGAATAATCGGACAACTGACTTAAAAAAAAATTATAAATTATATTTGTTTAACGATTAATTAATACTACATAAACTTAAAAATTAAATTTGATAATCTGAAACATTGAATAAGCAGTGAGTCCTAATAAATGCTGAGATCCACAATACAATCAATAGTTCTAATTATTAAGTTCAATTTTTAGGTCTATTTTTTAATTTCATATAACATTCCTCTCATTGAACAAAAGGTTCCGAATAATGTTAGATAAATTTAAAAATTAAATTTAATAATCTCAATCATTGAGTAGATAATAAATTTTAATAAATACCGGGACTTATAATAAAAATAATCAAATTTAATTTTTAATTCCAGTTGTCTCGTCTAACAAGAAAGAGACTTCCTCTTCTACCTTTAAATATTGCAATTCAAGTCGAACATAAACACAACAATGGCTTCTCTTCCCTCGGGTTCATGGTCATCTGAATCTGATCCTCACGCTGTTTTATTTCCATTCATGTCAAAAGGCCACACCATCCCACTACTCCACCTAGCTCGCCTCCTCCTCTACCGCCGAATCGCCGTCACCATCTTCACCACCCCAGCCAACCGTCCCTTCATCTCAAACTCCCTCTCCGACACTACCGCCTCCGTCATCGACCTTCCTTTCCCTCAAAACATCGATGGCATACCCGCCGGTATTGAAAGCACCGACAAACTCCCCTCCATGTCTCTCTTCGTCTCTCTCGCCACCGCTACAAAACAAATGAAACCCAGATTCGAAAAAGCCTTGGAGACTCTACCACATATAACTTTCATCATCTCCGACGGATTTCTAGGCTGGACCCTAGACTCGGCCACCAAGTTTGGTGTTCCTCGGCTGGTCTATTATGGTATGAGCAATTTCGCTATGACCATGAGCCGATTTGTGGTTGAGAATCGGCTTCTCTTCGAAAAAGAGTCAGCCGATGAGTTATTCACGGTGACAAAGTTTCCATGGATCAAGCTCACAAGAAATGACTTCGAACCACCGTTCACTGACCCTGAACCAAAGGGTCCTCATTCCGAGTTCATTTTAGACTCGGTCATATCAACCTCAAAAAGCTATGGCCTAGTCATGAACAGCTTCTATGAGCTTGAGCAGCTGTACGTTGATTACTGGAATAGCCACTATGAACCCAGGGCATGGTGTGTGGGACCTTGTTGTCTAGCTGAGCCACCAAGTGTTGAATTCGAATCAGAAAATTATCAGAAACCACCATACATGCAGTGGCTAGACCAAAAGCTAGCTGATGGAAAATCAGTCCTGTACGTTGCATTTGGGTCTCAAGCAGAAATTTCCTCTGACCAGTTCCGAGAGATCAAAATCGGATTGGAAAAATCAGAAGTTAATTTTTTGTGGGTTGTGAGAAGAAATGAATCTGAACTCGATGATGGGTTTGAAGAGAGAGTGAAAGAAAGAGGAATTCTAGTGAGAGATTGGGTTGACCAGAGGAAGATTCTTGGTCATTACAGCGTTCAAGGGTTTCTGAGTCATTGTGGTTGGAACTCGGTGATAGAGAGCATATGCGCAAAGGTTCCGATACTGGCGTGGCCGATGATGGCGGAGCAACCAATTAATGCTCGGATGGTGGTGGAGGATATCAAGATAGGTCTAAGGGTAGAAACATGCAATGGGTCTGTGAGAGGGTTTGTGAAGTGGGAAGAATTGGAGAAGATGGTGAGAGAATTAATGGAGGGAGAGATGGGGAGAGACGTGAGGAAGAAGGTGAAGGAAATTGGTGAGATGGCCATCAAAGCTGTTGAAAAAGGTGGGTCGTCATGGAATACATTAAATGAGCTCATTGATGAGTTAAAAACACACCCATGAGGGAGTTTGTTTTTTTTCTTTCCATGCTGCTCTGGTAACTGTTCCTGGATTTACTTTTTTCGTATATAATTTGATCCAATGTGTTGTTTGAGTAAAAAGGAATATATATACTTTATCCAATTGAGGTTTTCTATGTGTGAGCATCGACAAAATATCGAGAGTTTATCGGGCATCACGAGCCAATGCCATATGACTCCTATAACTAAGCTGTCCTATAACTTTTCTTTGTTAGACATGCTTCAGTTTAATTATGTAAAATCAAGCACAAGTTCAACGATGTAATATATTTTTCGAAAGATTGAGATAGAACTTTTAAGGAATTGTGAAACAGCAACAATCACGCCAATACTCGCTACAACAAAAATGAACTTTCCGTGATGATTTAATAATTTTGTTGTAAAAATTGATTTTGGCAAATTTTTTTACGACGTTTTTTAAAAAACATCGCAAAAAAGTATTTCCCACCAAATTTTTTGTAGCGCAAGAAAAATGGCGGGAGTTGATATTTTTTGCGACAAAATTTGTTTGTCGCGGATAGTTTACTTCGTCATCAAAAAAATTTTAAAAATTTAAAATAAAAATAAACTCAAAATATTTCATTCGCGACGTTTAATATTATTGTCGCCGAATATAAACTTTAATTAATATTAATTTGTGACGTTTTTAAATATTTTGTCGGGAATATTTATTTTTTCACGACGTTATTATAAATGCGTCGCAGAATATAATTTTTTTATTAAATAACATTATTATTTCGCGACGTTTTAATATTGGTCGGAAATTAGAATTTAATTTTCAATTAGAATTAAAATATTAATTGCGAAGTTTTTATTTTTGTCGCAAAAAATAAATTTTTCGTGACGATTTTATATTTTTGTCGCAAATAGAATATTTGACAGTTTTTTCGCCACGTTTTTAAAAAACGTCGCGAAAAAGTGATTCGCACCAAAACAATTTGGCGCGAGAAAAGGGCATGAATAGGTGTTTTTGCGCGACGTTTTTAGAAAGTCGATGCAGAATATAATTTTTATTTTATATTAAATAAAATTATTAATAATTTTCAATTTTAAATTATAAATTAGAATTAAAATATTAATCGCGACGTTTTTTGTTTGTCACAAAAAATGAATTTTTCGCCACGATTTTATATTTTTGTCGCAAATAGGGTATTTGGCATTTTGTGCGACATTTTTTAGCATACATCGCTAAAAGGTGATTCCCATCAAATATTTTTTTGCGTTAGAAAGGTCAGGAATATGTGTTTTTTCGCGACGTTTTTATAAATTCGTCAAAAAGTATAATTTTTATTTTATATTAAATAAAATTATTTAATTTTAAATTTTAAATTTGAATTAAAATATTAATTACGACGTTTTTTTTTTCGTTGCAAAAAATTAACTTTCTACGACAATTTCATATTTTTGTCGCAAATAGTTTATTTGGCAATTTTTTGCAACGTTTTTAGAAAACGTTGCGAAATGGTGATTCCCACCAAAATTTGTTGGCTCGAGAAAAGGGCAGGAGTTGAAAATTTTTTGCGATAATTTTTTTTTTGTCGTGGATAGTTTCAATTCTTCACAAAAAAAATAATATTGAATCAGAATCAAAATAAAGTCAAAATAATTAATTCCTGACGTTTAATATTATCGTCGCAGAATATATATTTTAATTGCTATTAAATAGCGACGTTTTTATTATGTTGTTGGGAATAGGTATTTTTTTGCGAGGTTTTTAAAAATTTGTCGTAGAATATAATTTTTATTTTATATTAAATAAAATTATTATTTCGTGACGTTCTAATATTGGTGGCAAATTAGAATTTATTTTGTAATTTTAAATTAGAATTAGAATATTAATTGCGAAATTTTTGTTTCGTCCCACAAATTGTACTGTCTGAGACGATTTAATAATTGTGTCGCAAAATGGTTTTGTTGTAAATGTTTTTGCGACGTTTTTAAAAAACGTTACGAAAACGTGATTCCTGAATAATTTTTTTTTGTGCGAGAAATGACGGGAATTGATAATATTTTACGAGAAAATTTTGAATTGAGAAAATTAATTAAAGTAATTAAAACAATATGAAAAATATTAGAGCATCAAATATCGGTTGATTCAAGTCACCAAATTAACAATAATACCACAAGAACACCTTTGTTTGTAATCAAAAGATTATTTAGGAATATGAATAATCATTCATTTATATTATTCTGTAAAATAATGATAATCAACTTAAGTATGAAATAATCAATTATTTGACTCGTAGGAAAATTCAAGCAATCAATGTACATGACATAATGACTCAAGAATTTTTACAGAGAAAAATTTTTGTTAAGAAATCAAAAGTTAAATTAACAAAATATCACATATCATTAAGCTCATAAGTCAATGACATTACTGTACTTCATTGAGAGGTCCTCCCTTAACCCTAGATAAACCTTTTAGTTGGACATGACAAACTAAAATCAAAATAAAAAGATGGGAAAAGAATAATCCTAATTATCCTCTCTCAATAGATGAGAGCCCTTATTTATACTAANCTTTTTAGTTAGACATGACAAACTAAAATCAAAATAAAAAAATGGGAAAAGAATAATCCTAATTATCCTCTCTCAATAGATGAGAGCCCTTATTTATACTAAAATAAATTCAAAGTATATATAAAAGATATAAGGTTGGTCTTGGAAGGAATTCTTTTTCAAAAATAAGTCTTGTAAGGTCAAATTCTGTGCATAAAATTTTTGGGACGCGAAAACAAAATTTGTCCAAATTTTGAACTTGAATTTCACATTTTTAAAGGTTGATTCACAAAATTTTTGTGATTACACTTTTGTAGCTTTTCTTCTTTCCAACTCCGCAAAAATCAAGTCAATCAGATATCGGAGTCAAAAGTTATGACCAAAATACTAAAGACGTGTCAAATCCTTATCTTTTAGGATACTTTCATAATTCAAATTTAAATGAATTTTCTTATAACTTGGACTTTTATAAGGATTAAAATTAGTGATATATCTTCAAATTTTTCTATCTCAATCATGACTCTTCAATCCTTATCAATTGTGATTCTTTCTTTAACGATTGTTTCATTTGTCTTATCCATTATTATTTTAAATAAACTAATTTACCTGCAAAATAAATTAAACAACTAGAAAAAAATATCAAACTAAAAAATCAAAAAAATTCACACATTTAACCACAAATAATATACAATTAACCAAATATTAAATATAGTAAAATAACAATTTTAATGGTTAATCAACACACACTACAAGACACAGCCCAAGATCATGGGGATGGGTTTAGACACCCTTAATAGACAATTACATAAAAAATCTTTATAAGTCTATATATTATTTTTTTTTCGTTTTTTCGTTTTTTCGTAAGATTAATATCACAATTAATGAGGTTAGTAAATATCACATCTAAGTAAAATTCAATCCGAGAGTTTACGATATAAATAGATAGATATCAATTTAACAAGAATATTTTGAGAAAATACATTAATAGATATCGGTAGCTGTCCGACCACGTGGCATATTTATATTGGATGCTTATCATAGACTACAGAAAACTTGGATATATATATCGAATGGAATAGTCACATTTTCAGACAACGATCTCATTGACTCAGTTTGATTGTCATTCCATAACAGGCTACTTTATATTCTAGTGTTGATGCGAGGTTGACCCTCCTCCCTAAGGAGGAATTCTTCAAAAATGGATCCTCAATAAATAGAGTGCCTTTGCAGATATGTTCGGCTTTGGTTTTCAAGGTGAAGAATTTGACTCTGACTAAATTGATTGTCCATGGTGTAATGGGCACAACCCAAATAACCCTTGGGTGTATATTATACTTTAGATTCAAGGCTATAAGACCATAAGGGTGATAACAATTTAGGGCTCTGACTGATATAGGTGAGAAATCTATACTCAAGTCACAAGTCCGATACTTCTTAGCAAACTCACCAGCACCAGTATCATATACTAAAGATTTCTGTAATGAAATCTTCACTCCTAACCGGCCTAATGAAGTATGGTATACTGAAGCAACCTCGTTGTCACATATTATAACACCATAACTAAGGACAACATATTTTATCAAATACACTGCCCATATGTACTTGTTGTGCACATCACCCTATTAATATCTGCCGGACTATCAAAAAAAGGGCAAACTAAAAATCGGGCTAACTCTATACCTGCGCAAAGGTCTAACCCTCTTCCTTACCTATGCTTATTATCGTACTTTTGTTTTCCCCAACTAGAGCACACAATCCCTAGTTGACGGTGGGGTTTGACTCTGGTCACATTGACGATGATGACAGGCTGTCATTCATGCACGCAACAGGCTATAATAATGAAACCTATGGGAAAATCTATTGGTTACCACTTCCTTTGTTCACGTGTGGATAAACTACGGAAATCTATCACCCAAAAAAAAGCATCAAGAAAGGTCAAGCATATATCTTTCATGAAATGATTAGCGGTTTCATTTATGCTATGCCCTGCATTGTGTTCGTGTGTATTTATTGAGCTTTCTTCACCTTAGCACCATGCCCTTTGCTTCATTTTATATAAGAGAGAAACCCTTATCTTGAGGGTGAAAAGCAAGGGCCTCTAGGAGTTCTGGCGAAAGATCTCCTTCTACGGACCTCTCTTATATACCAACTTATCATGCTGGGGTGAAAAAGGCCACAAAACAGATCTTTACCATAAATTTCTTGAAATCCATTATGTGGAAATGCAGTGATGTGATCTACCAAATACTCAGCTTATGACCAAGAAGGATAAGTTATGCTTCTCCGACTCTTGTTGAACCTTTTAATTAGATCTCTATAGAAAGAGGCAACTATTGCTACTTATACTCCAGTTTCCTACTCCGAACATAGCACGTTACCCCCCTTAATCCCCCTCGGGGAGGTCCCTGCTATGAGAGAAAGCTTGGTTTAGTTATATCATAAGTGACCATTGAACCTTACAGCGACTTGGAAGAAAAGACTCAAAGTCAATATCGAAATCTTAATCGTATAGTTCGATCACTTTTGGTAAACAGGCTGATAAGACCAGAAACTTAGTCTTGTTACGTGTATGTGTACTCCTGGGGGGAGCAATAAAATGAACCTTCTCCCTTATCTACAATTAGGCTTTTTTGAGGTAAGTTTTTTACGGTGATAGTGTTAACTGTTACAAAAAACATGTTTTGGAGAGAATTTTTTTTTTGGCTATATCGTTGTCATATATAGTATTTGAAATGGATCATTGCCGCCACAAATTTTTTTTAAGATTCTAGTTATTACAACAAGGTGTTGTGATAGTAAGTCTCACCATAATATAAAAATCTTTTTGGCGGCAATGATTGTCACAAATAGTATTTGCGATAACAAATAAATTTTTTATGATAACACTATCGTTACATTTTTTTTTTTCTCCAAAACACTTTTTTTTGTAATGGTGTACACTATCACCTCAAAAAACTTGTTTCAAATGACTCTAATTTTTGTAGTAACATGAAAATGTATAACATTTGATGTGTACAATTTTTTTTTTGCAATATACAACATTTTATGTGTTATATACACTACTTGACACTGCTAGGGTGGTAACAGAATATTTTGTCAGAAGGATATTACATGACATAACGGATTTAGTACCTTGTTAAAATTCATTTATAAATTCCATATCAAAATTTATTTATATGAGCATAATTTTATTTAGTTGATTTATAATTATTAATTAAAAATAATTAATTTTTTTACACGTGTTATGTTTTATTGGACGATATTATACTACTTAAATATTAATATTTAGTACCGTAGTTAAACCCAGTCCCAAATAAAATTATTATTAAGTTGTTGTAATCATAGTTCCCTCAAAAAAAAAAAAAAAAATATTGCTGTAATAGTCTGAAAGAAAATGGCAGACGTCTCCTTAAATTTTCTGGGTATAACTTGTTAGGTTGTGTGTTCTCTCTCTCTCTCTTCCATGGTAGTGATTGACGTGAGTTAATTTACGTGCATTAATTATCTTTTTTTTTTATTTGAAGACAAGTCATCTACGATAAAACTAAAATATTTATGAAAAATTTATCTTTCATGATCTGATCCTAAAGAATTCTCAATGTGATAACAAAAGAAGAGTTGTCATATTCAAATCTTTGTTACTATTTGAAACTTCCCTTGAGGTTCTCTCTCGGGATGCTGGTGTTCTATACATTATTCTCTCAAAGTTTTATTTTTCCTTTTTGGCAGTTATTTCTTCTCGCACCATTGGGAATTAAGAAATTACACTTGCCATGTATTATATGAAATTTTTTAATAATTAGGTACATTACTCTAAAAAATTGTGCTTAATTGCTTTTTGTAGCTAAAAACAATCCTTTGATGTGACTCCATAAGACTATAGCCCACACATACCTTTAGGTAAACGACTATGGTATCGATTTTTTTTTTTATATCACATTAAAAATTGTTATTATTGAGGGTTGATTTACACCTTGTAAATAACAGGCTACAATTATTCATAATTGATCATGTTTTTTTTGTAATGTATTATATTATATGATTGATTATCATCAGGAGCAGAGCCAAGAATTTGGCTAAGGGTGGACAAAATGTAACTAGAAAAAAATTACTAGTTAAGACATATAAATTTTAAGTTCAAACACAAAAAAAAAAAAAAAAATTCAAGATTAAACTAATATATGAATCAACTAAACTAGTTTTCATTTAGCCTACACTAAATTTGAATAAAAAATAAGACAACGTATACATTTTTAAAAAAAAATTAGAGGGGGCAAATGTAATAAATTGAACAAAATTTTTATTTCTAAAAAAAAATTAAAACTTAACCTTTAAACATTCTAGTTTCGTTTGTTCATAATTTTTTGACTTATAATTTAGACTTAAAAAATTATAATTATTTATACTGTACAAAATGAGTTATATATTGGGTGTAACAGTGATACTACGCCACTATTGTTTTGTGGTGTTACCATCTAATAACAAATGTATAAGTGGATAAAGTGAACCCTACTTCTTTACACATTAAAATTATTTTTATACATGGAGATGGTGGGGTTTACTTGCTTACAAATTGGTTTATTATTGATTGGTTACACTATGTAATAATAGTGATGTGATGTTACCGTTATTTTCAATATTTTATCCAAAAAAGATGTCTTATGGCCTAGATAACACAAATCGTTGATAGGGCTCAATAAATTTATGCTTGCCTCGTAATTTTTTTGTGTATCATATATATATATATATATATATATGTATGCTTATATAGATCATGAATCAATATAAACCAGGCCCGCAACGGATGGTGCACCCTCACACTTCAACCAAAGGAGATGTTCGATATTTTGAGTAAAGTTATTCTAAGTATCGTCTAATAGAATAATAGGTTGTATAAATGTGATAATTGAATCGTGTCTTAAAATATTTGAACTTCGCACCAACTTTTCATGATATTTGATTGAAATGACTTTTGGCCCATGGTGGAAAGGTTACCTGTTTCTATAACAACTTTTAATTTTATATTTTATCCATAATTATTATGATAAAATAAATTATACCAACCTATATATTTCCATCTAGTTTTTATTTTTTACTCTCATTTAACTTTCAACTTATTTTAAACTCTTTTATAAAGCCTTGTAAATTATGTTAAACGTATTTATTAATAGTATAGTTACATACAATTTTTTATATCTATTTGAAGAAATAAAAATCATATATATGTTAAATTATTATACACATATGTTAAATTATTATACACATGTAGTTACCAAATTAAATTTTACGCTTAATTATATGTTATATTTATTTTTTGGTATGTAATAATATTATAATGTTATAAGTGATCTAATTAATCTATTTAACAAAATAAAAAAGAGATTCTTAAATAAATGACATATTAAGTACTCAAAAACTTATAAAATAAAGAAATAATTAAATTTAATATTAATTAAAATACGGATTAATTATTCGACACTTAATTTTTTATTTAATTTCAATTACACGTATAATTCACATTTATAAAAAAATATTGTTTAAATCCTAAAATGAGTAATAATACTGGAGCAAGTAAATCAAGTCATCGGATTAGATGTCATTTGAACTGCTTGCTCCTTTGAATACCCCCATGCCGGGGGATGGCTATTGCTCTCTTCCATCAGATTCATCTCCGTCTCTTCACGTTGTTCTGTTTCCATTCATGTCGAAAGGCCACGCCACCCCACTCCTCCACCTGGCTCGCCTCCTCCTCCACCGCTACATCCCCGTCACCATCTTCACCACCCCAGCAAGCCGTCCCTTCATCTCCAAGTCCCTCTCCGACACCACCACCGCCTCCATCATCGACCTCCGTTTCCCGGAAAACATCGCCGGCGTACCCCCTGGCGTCGAAAGCACAGACAAACTCCCCTCCATGTCTCTCTTCGTCTCATTCGCCACCGCCACCAAAAAGATGAAACCCAGCTTTGAAAAAGCTCAGAAGAGTCTTTAGTATGTCACTTTCATGGTAACCGATGCATTTCTCGGCTGGACCCTAGACTCAGCCTCCAATTATGATATCCCACGGCTGGTGTTTAACGTCCTGGGCAACTTCTCCATGACCTTGTCCCGACTGGTGGTTGTGAATCGGGTTCAATCGGAAACTGACTCGGCCGATGAGTTATATATGGTGACCGACTTCCCAGGGATGAAGCTTACAGCAAAAGAATTGGGGCCAGCGTACACAGACCTTGAAGCAGAGGGTCCTTATTTGAAATTCGTGTCAGAGATGGTCAGAACGTCGTCAAAAAGCTTTGGTCTAATTGTAAACGGCTTCTATGAGCTTGAGCCGGTGTATTTTGATTACTGGAACCACCGGTTTCAACCCAAAGCACGGTGTGTTGGACCACTTTGTCTGGTTGAGCCACCGAGGGTCGAGTCCGAAAACTATCATAAACCACCATTTATGCTGTGGCTAGACCAAAAGCTAGCTCATGGAAAATCAGTTCTTTACGCTGCATCTGGGTCTCAAGGAGAATTTTCTTCTGAACAGTTTTGAGAGATCAAAATTGGATTCGAAAAATCACAAGTCAATTTTTTGTGGGCGGTGAGAAGAACTCAATCCGATTCTGATCTTAGTGACGATGGGTTTGAAGAGAGAGTGAAAGACAGAGGATTGATAGTGAGAGAATGGGTTGATCAGAGGGAGATTCTGGGACATGAGAGCTTTGAAGGGTTTCTGAGTCAATGTGGTTGGAACTCGGCGATGGAGAGCCTATGTGCAAAGGTTCCGAAGCTGGCGTGGCCGATGATGTCGGATCAACCACTTAATGCGAGGTTGGTGGTGGAGGAGATCAAGATTGGTCTGAGGGTGGAGACATGTAGTGGGTCTCTGGGTGGGTTAGTGAAGTGGGAAAGTTTGGAGAAGATGGTAAGAGAATTGATGGAAGGAGAGATGGGGAAAGATGAGGAAGAAGGTGAAGGAAATAGGTGAGGCGGCCAGTAAAGCTGTGGAAGAAGGTGGGTCGTCCTGGAATATGTTAAATGAGCTCATCGATGAGTTACATGCAAAAAGACACCCATGAAACCTTTTGTTTTACAAAGCACTTCTCATAAATTATCTGCAAACATATCTTCTCGTTCCCTCTTCTCCCACCAAAACCCTTCCTCTTGAAACCAACCCATTTCTTTAGGGTGTAATTCTGACGGGTTGAAAGGTCAATTCTAATTCAACTCTATGTATATAATTTTTAATTTTAATTCTAACCCTAACTCTAATACTATCTCAACTTGAGTATTGCCCGAATTTAATTTGGACGAGATCGGATTGAATTCGAGTTAATTTCAAGTTAAAAATTGAGTTAGACTTGAATTACTTAATTTGGGTTATTTTTTGAAGTGTATATTTAATTTTTTCAAGTATAGATATAATTTTTTTAAGCGATATGAGATGAAGGACAAGATGCAAATGAAGAGAGAGGGAGTGAGAGAACGACGAGTAAGAAAGGGAGGTTGAGAGTCTGAGACAATTCAGATGAATGACGATTAAGAGAGGGAGGAGTGACGAGTGAGAGAGATATGAGAATGATGGAGGTGCAAGGACGAAGATTTAAAGTAAAATGAAAGTATGCACTCTAAAAAGTGAAGATAAATACTAACTCTATTTAAATATATTTATATATATTCGGATTCAACACGATTTTAATATTCAGGTTGAACCCGACAATCCGAGGCTTGTCCAAATTCAATTTTAATTAGAATTTTTTTGCCCAAACCTAACCCAAGGATTAAAATTTTTAACCTAAGCTCTATTTTTTTTGGGAACCCTGAGAACACCCCCCCCCCTCTCTCTCTCTCTCATTTGTAAATTCCACCTACTTTGATAACATCATCTCAGTACGAATACTCATGTTTAGTTTTAACGGTTTGTTTGTTTGGGGAATTGATTATGAGTGGTATTAGAAATGATATTCATTCCACTCCTATCCAGTGGATTACTACTATATTTTATACTTATATCTCATCCTCCCCTGGTTTTTTTGTTATAAAAATTATTTGTGTGGACCTATCAAAAAGGTGTGTCATGAACTATTCATTTAAAAAGACAATTGTAACTTAAAAAGTGCCTAGAGAGAATTTGTATCATTTTTCTTACTTGTACCATTGATGGCTTTATACCAGCAAACAATACCACCTAATAGGTGGTATTCATTAAGGTCATGTAAAAGGGTTAAAGGATAATGTACAAACCAGGTCAATAATCCGAAAAATAGTATTGCACATAATATATGAACCAAACAAAGTAAAAGATAAGCCCCAAGTATTATTTCTTGCTATCCCACCCAATAATACCACTAAAACCCACAAACAAACCCCAAGTGTATCCATTAAATAAGATGTGAGAAAATATATACAAACTAGCATGCACCCTAATCAGAAAAATGTAGAAGATTAGTAATCTGGTGTACTATTTTTAGTTAGAATAACCGGAATGCGACATGGACAACTTTCACAGGCAAAGACTAACCCATTGAACTCTTCCCAGAGAGCCCAAGATTCATTTTTCTTAAAAGTGTCTGAAACTCAAGGAACTGCATAATCTGCAGTAATTACCAGATAAATAGAAGTTAATTGAAGCAAAAGTGATTCAGTGAGTCGAAGATGACAGCCTTTGAGCAACCTGTAGCTTCAACTTATTCAGAAAGCCACATGAGAGTTGAAGAGTAGGAGGACAAATTACTTCAAGAATTTCAGTATTTGGAATTTCCTACCTACGGAATTTGATACCTGGTTTCTCATTTCAGCCGTCCAAACAGGCCATAGTTCTCACCACCATGGACAAAAGTTGGAACGAAGATAGATACCCGGGGAGAGCCCAATTTGCAGTAATGAAAAATCTTTCCTGAGACTGACTGGAAAAATTATAATCTCTCCCAGGGATGCCAAGAATGTCAATGGAGTCGAGCATAACGGACGATACCAGTGTCTTCGTAATAGGGAACCCCCAAGGACCTCAAGTCGTATGCCAAAGTTATATAATATAGCTGCCAAAGTGAAGACACAAAATAACTTGGTGGCTCCCATTGCACAACAATTTTTTTGCAGAAATTATCAAATTGAACCCCACATATATGAAACTCGAATTAGATGCCCTGCACCTTGCAGCAAGAAGCAACTCCAAAATCTGCTTTTCTCACTGAAGGCTCAGCTACTAATGATGTAGAACGAGATCGCCAATATTTATATTTACATTTATAGTTTATTTTATTATTTTTAAAATTTAGAATTTAATTAGAAATATAATTAAATAATTAGTTGCCTAAAACATGTCAATTTTTCTAATTCATTGGACATGTTTTTTATTTGTGTTTAGTAACTTTCTTAAGACTAGAGATTTTCCATTTTGAAAGCCTTCAGGAGTTTGGGAATTCCTATAAATTGAATCAATCAATTGAATAATATCATATTTTGAGAATTTTCTTTTTCTTTTCTCACTTAGGAACAGTGATCTCTTTGTGTTTCTCGTTTACAGTTGCATCAACTAAGCAGAGAGAGATGGCTTCCTCTCTTGCTTCCACACCCTCGTGTAGTTCTGTTTCCATTTATGTCTAAAGGACACACCACTCCAATTCTCCACCTTGCCCGGCTCCTCCTCCACCGTCCTACAGTGGGTCACCATTTTCACCACCCCAGCAAACCATCCGTTCGTCTCTCAGTCTCTCTTGGAAAGTGATGTTTCCATCATTGGCCTTCCCTTCCCCGAAAACATAGCTGGAATTCCCTCAGGTATTGAAACTACTAACTGCCCATGTCCCTCTTCATCCCATTCCTCAACATGTCAGCTTAATCCTATCTAATGTCTGTCTAAGCTGGAACCTCTAATCAGCAACAAATTTTGGCATTCCATGGCTGTGTCCCAAGATGCCTTTGTAACCGGGGTTATTCAGAACCAGAGTTAAATGATGAGCCATTTGCTCTGATCAGTTTCCCTTTGATCAAACTCAATTTGAGGCAAGAGGCACCTTTTAATGAACGTATACCAAAGAGTCCTTTCATAGACTTGCTCGCAGGACAAGAAATAGCAACATCAAATAGCTATGGTTTGATTTTGAACAGCTTCTATGAGCTTGAAGGAGTGTACTTGGCCTACTGGAACCATTAGTGCAAAACTAAAGCATGGAGTGTTGGACCACTATGTGGCAGAGTCGCCAAAGATTGAACTCCAAACCCAGCAGAAACACAAGTGGGTGGAGTGGCTCGACCAAAAGCTGGCCCAGGGAGGCTGAGTCCTCTATGTTGCATTTGGTTCTCAAGCAGAGATTTCACTGGAACAGTTACGTGAAATAGCCATCAGCTAGGAAGAATCTAAAGTGAATTTCTTGTGGGTGGTACAGAAAAACAACAGAGAACTTGTTGACGGCTTGAAGAGAGGGTGACAGGGAGAGGAATGATATTCAGAGATTGGGTTGACTAGAGGGAGATTTCTTAAAGTGCTGCAGGGGTTGGATTTTCAGTTGGTGCATACATTTAGGGAGGCGAATGGAGTGGCTGACTGTCTGGTGGACAAGGGTGCTGTTCTGCGAAGGACTTCTGCAGAATTTTCTGTTCAAAGTGATTTGCCCAGACCTGTGAAGGCGTTATTGGTGCAGGACCAGTTAGGTTTTCCTACGGTAAAGAAGAGGATTCGGTTGATGCATTCTTTCCCCCTTGAGTACACTAATGGTACTGTTTGAAGCTAGGGGTAAGCTGTAATGTGGGCTTTTTGGTAGGAAGGAGGCAGCTGCTGTGGGTGATGTTTTTGGGTACCTGAAGAAGAGTCTTTGACATATTGTCATGTTTTGAAGGATTAAAACCACTCATTGTGTGGTGCGTTTAGGGATTTGTACCCTTTTGTTTCTTGTAATTCTTTGATTCATCCAATAAAATTCTTTGTTTTCTTAAAAAAAAAAAAAAAAAAAAAAGATTAGAGGGAGATTCTGGGACATCAGAGCGCGTAGGGATTTTTGAGTTATTGTGGTTGGAACTCAGTGTTGGAGAGCATATCTGCAAATTTTCCAATACTAGCACAGCCATTGATGGCTGAGCAACACCTAAATGCAAGGATGATAGTGGAGGAGATCAAGTTTGGTCTAAGGATTGAGACATGCAATGGGTTTGTGAATAGGGAGAGTTTGAAGAAGATAGTGAGGGAGTTGATGGACGTAGAGACGAGGCAGCAGGTGAGAAAGATGATGGAGGAGGTTGGCGAGGCAGCAAGGAAGGCTGTGAAAGAAGGTGGATCATCTTGGCACACATTGAACCAACTCATCGATGAATTACATTCCCAAATAGGTGACTTGACTGCTTTGCACTCCACTCCCAAGCTCCTTTCTAGCGAATTTGTATCCATAAAATTCTTCTTTGAGTTTATAGGATCTCTGTAAGAGAAGTGAAAGAAATGAAGCACTTGATCTGCTTATGTTTAATAGTTCTTAAGTAGTGGCTTAGTAATCATTAACGCACAAGGCACGCCTCAATTGAAGGTCCTTATGTGAAGTATTTACGTTTTATAATAAAGTAAATAGAGGAAAATGTAAACATATGAAAGAAATCATATGCATGGAAGTGGAACTCAAACATATGATCACAATGTTATAATATTACACTAAGCTCTGTTTAAAGTCATACATTTAGTTTTGTTACCATAACAACCAATATCAATCACATTCTACTGAATTTAGAATCATGTTTATATTTTAATCCTGTAAAATAATTGTAAATAATTATAATGTCAACAATGTCTAAACTTCATCATCATTATCATCATCAAGTCATGTTAAATATATGATCTGAGTTGCATTTGTAACATGCAATTCTATTGAAATTTGTGTTTGACCAAGTTCTGGTCAATGCTTTTCTCATTGATTAACAAGTTATTTCTTGATGGTTTCGCAGCAAACACCAGTTTGACTTGTCTCAGAGAAATTGAATCGCTTTTGTTTGGTAAAGCACAACTACTATTCAAAGTAAAACTTATGTCGATGGGCAGGATCATATCCGAGGAATCATACTAACAAAAGCAAAACTTCCGGGCTTCACAAAGTAGCATTGAGCACCAAAATACTTGAGTCCACAAATTGACATGACAAAGCAATGATAATATTGACTACAAAGGAAGATGGTTTACATTGCTTAGCTCTTTCAAGTGTTGTTGCCCAGTCCACCTCCCTTATCTACTCAGCAATAAGGGATCATTGGCATCATCGTCATGCCAATCATCTTCCCATTGCGGGGCTGTTTCTTTTCCTTCCTTTTCATCCCACTCTGCCATAACCCATTAAATGTAGCATTCAAATTTTAAGCCAGGAGGGAAAAAAAAAAACAGATGTCGCAGGAAAGCGGAAGAAATTCTGCGACATTTTTCAGATCAATGTAAAGGTAGCAGTCTAAAGAACATAAATTCAATTAAATATTTTGATTTTTTTTCTCGCTTAATTTTATTTTTTTCATAATAAGCTCTTAGTCACGATCTCTAATTATAGTTATGCACCCTTCATCCTCAGCATTCAAAGGAAGCCAGAAACCATTTTCAGACTTCACGATGGTAAATGGGAAACATAGTCAACCACACCATTTCTTCCCCAAAATAAAAGGGACTTCAAATTATCTTCATTATCAATTTGTGCATGTCATGCGCACACCGTGTGCAAGGCTAATCTTCTCTATATCATTTCAGTTTTATCTGATGTCTCCGAATGAACAATTATCTTCATTATCTTACCCTCAAATTCAGTAAAATTTTCAGAATTTAGATATATTCATAAAATTTAACGAAAAGAATCCTTCAAGGACTGAAAAGGAAAAGAACCCAAAACAATCTACCTTAGATTGATCTCAAACTCGTTATCGTGGTCAAACAAATCACTCTTTGCGGCTTTTGTTGCCACCTTAGGATCCTTCTCCGTCCTGAGAGCTCACTACAACCTACATTGATCCTTAGTCAAGCCTATTTTTTTTCCTGAACAAATATCAAAACCCTAAACCTAACTTGGGGTGAATCACATACATGAATGGAATCGAATACCACAGTTAGTGATTTCTAGGATAAATAACGAAAGACAGATAACACTTACAATTCAAAAGAGGGAATCAGAAAGCGTTTTACTTTGCCTCTTTCGATTTTGCAAAATTCCAACCGACAAAAGGAGTGTTTTTTCAGAAATTCCAACAAACATTCTTTGTAGATCGCTAAGAATAATTAAATAGTAAAAAATAATTTATCTTAATGACATAATTAACAAGATTAGAAGATAGCCAATGACATAGAATAGTAACATTTAGAAGAAATTTATTGTATCATTTCAACATAAAGACATAAAAGTGAGACAGTGGCATAAGACAATATCCCCTTGATGTTGCCAACTCAAATGTATATGTATACGAAGAGGAGCTTCATACAAAGAAAGTAAGACTTATTCAGACAAGCATCTTAACGTTGAAATTGATTGATCTGGGCCGGTGATGTTCTCGTATTGCAATCCTTAAAAAAAAAAAATGAAATTGAACAGTAAAATTTCAATGTCATTGTTTTACGTTATTGTCATTGTTCTATGCCACTGTTTATTGAAAAATTATTTTTTGAATAAAAATAATTAGAAGAACCAATGTGACGGTGTTTTTTATTTTGCCTGGGATCATTGTCCAAACAGACTTCGCCTTGCTGAAGGATATAGGAAAAGTTACATCAATCATTTTCGAGCAGTAAGCTGTTCATTGGTACTAGCTGTGTGTTTATCCTTTATTCCAGCTGCAATGGGATCTATCTAAAACTTTTCCAGATTTTCCCATCACATCACATGTTAGATCGAGAATATTTTTATATCACGATATTCGAGTTGGAGTATCATACGAGTGGAGACGGGTATTAATCGAGGTCAAGTTTGCCGAGTCTAAATCTATTTTTGTTTATTATAATTGTATCTGATTGAGATCACGTCGAACTTGACTATAATCTAAATTTTTTGAAAGTTAATTCAATAGAAGTTTACGAACGATCGTGCCAAAATTGCACTTAATTACTTAACAAAAAGAAATAATTACTCTATTATTTATTCAAACAAGCATAGTTGAGTCAATTATTCACAAATAAACTTAAAAATTTGATCAGATCTGATAAATTTTACAATTTGAATAATCTTGCAAGAATAAAAAAAAGCCTGAGATTGATCCCGACACTCATTATTTTGGTTTAAATTCAAATGATTAATAAAAACAAAAATCATTGGGAAATTTTTATTTGCACCTTATTACCAATTTCAGACATTGATTATGACCATGGTTTCGGTTATGACAATGTCTCTCTTTAGCATATTCCTCAGCACTTTGCAGCCGTAAGTGACAAAATCAAAAGTAATTCTGCCTTTTTTGGATTTATTAATTTCATGGTTTTTAATAATGCCCGTCATTTTCAGTTTCAAAAATAAGGGTAAATCTTGTTTTGTGTCTTAAAAGATATAAAAATTTTCAATTTATCCTTTTCAAATAATTAATTTTTTCACATTGTTTATAAAAAAAATAAAAATATTATAATATGATTTACCGTCTTATTTTTGTTTGGTTAATTTGGTACAAAACAGACGAACAAGTCAATAAAAATAAGACGATAGACTATATTACAACGTTTTTATTTTTTTGAGGGACGGTATGAGAAAATTAATTATTTGGTGGAATAAATTAAGAATTTTAATATCTTTTAGAAACAAAATGAGATTTTTCCCAAAGGTAATAATTATTATTATAATGGCCATCATTTGACCATCAGTACCTGTCATTAAATGAATCGAATAGCCAAAATAAACAAATGAATAAAAGTTACACAACCTATGTGAAAACATTTGTCATTGTTATTTGATTGGCCGGCATGTTCTTTTTGTTTCTATCGTAATTGAAACAAAATAATTTTTATATATTTTCAACTATTTATATTTCCATCTGACGGTGTATCCAAACCATGCCATAGCATTATTTTATTTAGAAATAAATATGGTACCAAAATATATAATTAAATAAATATTAGTTACAACTCGTTTGAAATCAATTTCTGATCCCCAAAAATCAGTTCTGACGTTCGACTCAATAAGGTCAAGTTACTACTTAAAAAAAAATTAAAATTAATCTAAAATTATAAGGGTTGATTGTGAAATATCCAGATCAATCTCAAAAAAATTCATTTTATTGGTAATCTAATAAGATTAAAGTATTGTAATAATTTTATGTACAATACTTTATAATATTTTTTCGGTAGCATAAACGTGCCCTATTTATAATCAGTTACCATCATTTGAGAATCCAAAATGTTCTCTGAGCTGCAAGACATCTCAAACTCAATGTCCATCTTCCAATCATTTGCTTCCAGTAGTATATACCCATGTAAAACCAACAGACATTCCTCTCTATTCCCAACTGATCAAAGCCCTTTCTGCTATGTTTGCATAAACAAACACATTTTCAGTATGTTCATCAGAAGATGCTCAATCAAATTTCAGGATCCCTTATAGTTTCAAGAACTCAAACCTCAAAAATACAACTCGATTTCTATCTGTCAAAGTGTTCTCCCTGGGGGTGGCAACCTTAACCCGTAACTATATACAATGCACAGTCATAGATGGCATGGGACTAAATGTCCAAAACTAGTTATAGAAATATACATAATCTTCATTGTGATCACTCTTCAAAAATTTGTTGGTTCTCAGCAGTCTGCAACTGATTGCATACTTAACATCAGAATCCCGTCATCCCTGTACAATTCGAGCAGTGAATTGGGACATTGGGGATGGTTTCTGAACAAAGACTCTTGTGCAGGAGTATTTCAAGAGTACCTTTATTCACTGGGGCTGAGAGCTAATCAAACAGGACAAATATACTTAAATTCCACCCAGCAGAGGAATTGCTTGACCATGCTGAACAATACCCAGGTAGAAGTTATGGGCTGTGGGATTCAGAAGCTAACGAGTGGCAGTGGTGGCTGTTCAGATTTCTCTGTTGATGATGCGATGGAAAAGTTGGGAGGAAAATTTCGGAACTTAAGGAAGAACTGTGAACCTCTGAGCTCAGATGGGAAATGGGATCAGACGTGTGAATCCTGCATTAAGAGTTGGGAAGACATAAAAGGACTACAATCATATGGTGGCCAATCTGCAGTAGAATCTGATATATGTAGGCTTGCAGCGTTAGTGTCATTAACAAGTGCTAGGATTGATGATGAAATATGGGTGGAAAATACATACAAATGCCTCGGGGAGCAACACAGTGACGAAGGTAAGTAGCTCAAGGGAACATAAAAGGCTTTTCTTCAGTATAAATATGTACACTACTTGCACAACAACTCTGTACTGAAGGTGCATACTCTGGTGACATATATGCATAGGTAACTCCATCTAATTATCCAGATAATACTAATTTTTTCCAGTTCCCTGCAGATTATGAAGCAAAAAAGGTTACAGGAAAAAAGAAATTTACCTCAGGTGATTCATCATAAAATACAACATTTCAGTACTGCTTATGCTTAACATATGCACATTGTCCGGAATATATTTTTCTCTTACCATGAAAATTGACATGGTGACAGGCTTATATCTTTTAATCGGAGGCGTTACAGTGATTGCAGTTGCAGTGACCATCTTTATATGGATCTTGTCACGAAGATGGTGTAAATCAAATGTGCCAGTGGAGAAGAAAGGTATTTCTGAATGTTATTTCATACTCCCATGCAGGACTCTAAAACAACAACACTTAATAAATGTACCTCATTTACTTGACAGTATCGAAACGAAAGCTACTACTGAAGGCATCCGGATATTTGAAGGTCTCAATAAAGGAGGTGTACTCAGCCACAAACAATCTCAATGAAGTAAACTTCATTGGTGAAGGAACAGCGGGTGAGTATCTACCTAAGATAAATAAAGCAGAATACGGGGAATCAAGGCTAACCGCACCAACATTTTAAGGATGGAAATAGGCAATATTTTAACAATTAAATTGTCACAATCACCAACACTACTATCATTATCTTCATCATTATCATCATCATCCTTATGGGCTTCTCACTACAAGTTGGGGTTGGCAACTCATTTTGATCTGCCTAGTCACTCTGCCTTAAAGCAACTTTCATAATTTATGGAGCTCTTTCCTATTTTTAATCTTTTATTCGCAAACGTGTCACTGTTTTGTCTAGTTCTTGAGAACCTTTCACCTGGGCCCTATCATCAGATCTAGTGAGCAATCACTTGCTTATGTCCTTTTTTTCTGGCTACTGTTTAATTTTCCCTGTTGCTCCTTATTATTGGTTCAGTTGCGATTTGTTTTTGTCAGAAACTCATTTCTAGTTTCTTGTCCTGGTTCATCCTAACATTTTCCATAATATTATGCCCAGATTTCAATCATACTTGCCATCGTTCAATTCTTAGTTGTCCAAACAACATAGAATCACCATGAATGCAAACAGTGTAGAAGATGAAATGAGGATTAGAACCATAGCATCAGTATTCTATTGCCATAACAGTGCCAAATGCATGATACTGGATGACGTGTAACCCATGACCATTGTGTTTGTCCATATTCATGAACATCAAAACTGTATATGGACTATCATGCTAAAAATGCAAGAGATTGTAGTTTCATATAAGCTATTTTACCGTGATATCAGGAAAGGTGTACAAAGGCATGCTTTCAAATAACCAGCATGTTGCAGTGAAGCACATCATCAATGACGGATGTGTAGAGACATTTCTGAGGGAAGTTAGAAGCCTATCACATGTCAGACACCCAAACCTAGTGGCTTTGCTCGGTTATTGTGAAAACAAAGATGAATGTTTTCTCATTTATGAACTTTGTCCCAATGGGAACCTCTCAGAATGGCTTTTCGGTATGATATTCTGTGTGTGTTAGAGTTTTCCTCTTTGTTTGATCCCTAAATTTCAGTAAGGACATATGAATCAAAATTGATACAAAACAGCGAAGAATGAAGTCCTATCCTGGATTCAAAGGCTTGAGATTGCAATTGACAGTGCTCGAGGACTTTGGTTTCTTCACACATATCCTGAAGGATGCATTGTTCACCGTGATATCAAGGTCTGTCCCAACAAAATACCCCTCTCAATTCTCATGCCTAATCAATGTACAGTTCTTTCTCAAGTTTTTTACCTATGCTTACTATTATCAAAACAATGTAGAAAAGAAGAGAAGAAACCAGTAAAATGGTTTGTCCTTTTTGTTGTCTACGATTAGTTGTAGTTCTGGACATCAAATTGAGAAGAGGATTCAAGTCAATGCCATATTTTTGTTAGTAATATCTTGTTTTCATGTCATACATCAAGATGGTATTTTATAAAGCAGAATTTGATTAACAAAGCACATGTAAACACAAATATAAGAGGTTCTAAACTATTAAGTTGCCCTTTTCTCTTTTTCAGCCAACTAACATACTCCTAGGGACAAATTTTGATGCCAAGCTCTCCGACTTTGGATTGTCCAAGGTTATTGACGTTGGTGAAACACACGTGAGCTCAGAAGTGAGAGGCACTTTTGGTTACGTTGATCCCGAGTACCAGAAAAACCATCAAGTAAATTCAGCGGGTGATGTCTACAGCTTTGGAATAGTACTGCTACAGATACTCTCTGGAAGGAAGGCTCTAAGTATGAACACAAAGAATCCAATGCCATTAGATAAAATGGTAATAACTACCCGCGTATCTTTTCTATTCTTCAATTAGCTTTTGATTGCACTTCAAATGTTTAATCATTTGTCTTACTGGTTGCCTAGGCAAAATCTCTTACTAGGGATGGCAGCATAGTAGACTTTGCTGATCCCAAACTTCATGGAGAGTACTCGGTGAACGCTTTTGGTCTTACATTTCAGCTAGCTCTGTCATGCACTATGCTTAAGCAACAGCGACCATCCATGGAGCAAGTTGTTGTAAAACTAGAAGAGGCCCTTGACATATCAACAAAGGAGAAAGCTCTTACTCCTCATACCACGCCAGACTGGTCTTACAACTCCCTAAAAGAGAATTCTTGAGCAAATTTTCATCATGCTATAAAGAAACAACTTTCGCATTTTTTTGGTACTTGCAGCAAACATCTCTTTTGCCCCATGTAATAAACAAGAATGACAAATGCTGCCAAAAATCTCTAGCTAATGGCTTAATTTCAGATTCTCCATATCTAGAAACAACAAAATAAGAATTTGTTTTTCAGTAAGAGACTGCAACAAAATAAGAATTACAATACTTCTATAGAGCTAGTATATTATTTCCATCAAATGCCTAAAGGAATAGACTGACACAGATAAAGGTCACACCTCATGGAAAAATTGTTCTCATCAATATATAAAGAGATCCAATAAAAAAAAGGGAGACGCTGTTCTACAGATAATGTTCAAATGCAGTCCACTATTATACAGTTCAAATGCAATCATAATAGTGGCAGTCTGTGGAAATGGAAACTATTACATTGTTCTAAAGATAATGCTTTATCTTGATTTATGACTGACCTTAGCCTAACAATAACAAAACCCAATTTTAGCCAAAAACAGGGACGATAGGCAAAATTTGGGATATATAAAAAAGCGGAATTTTGGTGTCCTGACGTGGGACTTTGACATGAACACATATCCCTTAGATACAGGATGAACATGAACTATATAATGGACCTTTACATTGTGTCATCACGCGCTTTGCTTACAGCTTGACCATTCCCTTTTCTCTGTTCTGAGGAAGCCAAGAGTCAGTTTACCTTTAGAGGTAGAATTATCTATTCCCCAGACAAAAAAACCTTTTCCCGTTTCTTTTGTCCAATGATTGCATGGGCTCTATTTCATGATCAAAGAAACCATATAGAATGTATTCATTTTTTCACATCTTCATCTAGACTTGAAGTCCTCAACCGCTCTTCAGTTGTGCCTTTTTGTCCTCTTAACTACCTCATCTAGATAAGGCCTTTTATTTTTTTTTTTCTCGAGCGCTTCTGGTTATTCCCTATAGGGATTTTTTGCAGTCTGATTATAGAATTATTTCCAACATTTATAGAAGCAAAAATACACCATTAAGATTATCGTGGTGAAGTCTATGCAATGATAGAGCTAAAGAGACAAAGAGGGAAACCGCTCCCCAAGGTTACAATCTGTGAAATATATAGTATATGCAATTTGACACTTACAAAGGGTTTCCAAAATCTTCTTCACTTTCACAACTGTCCCCCCACTAACGAGTTTGTCCCGTCACTCTAATTCTTAAACCCATCCCTGATCACATGGTACACAATCATTAAAAGTGAAAACAATTTTGTTCCAAGCAGTGTAGGATATCACAGGCAAACAATTTTTCATTTTTGCTAAGAACCCATTATGATACCATCATTGGGATGGTTTACTGTACGTGCACACGCAATATAAAATAAAATTTTGTTAGAATTTGTTATACTATGTTTTGTAAGTGAAATTTTTTGTATCAGTATCCAAAATAAAAATTCTTTCATGTCTATGGAATCAAAACAAACAATACAGCACTAACAAATATACAATTGATAACGAACCATGGAAAAATAACCCTAACTAACCTCTCATTAGCTTCTATCTTTATTTTCTGATTGATTATGTTTCCTATACTTGCTATCCGTCATCTTGGTATGCAGAGAAATCAGGCTCATCGGGCTTAATCAATTGAGGCATCTTTAGGCTGGAAGAAGCATGGTCATCTATCCGAACTTTCTCGTTAACCCCTCTTCTTGTATTTGCAGCAAACTTTGAAGCCAAAATTGTGGCTCCAAGATGCTGAACATTGTTTGCATTATCCATTTGACCACTCCCATCATCACTGCTATTACTTGTATAGTCAGGGATAGACATGTAATGGAAACTCTCTTTTAGAGTCAACGCCTTTGCCTGCTTTCTCTTTTCGTACCTTCTCCATGCTGCTTGCAGAAAGCAAGCACCCCATGTCCTCCACTGGTGAGAATAGTACCTGAACGCATGCTGAAGCTTCTTGCTGTGAAGACGCTTAAACTGACTTGCGACAAACTTGAGGTCTTCTGCTCGAAGTGCAAAAGCTTCAACTTCAGAAAGGGTTCTGACAGTTCGAGTCGAAGAAGGCAGGTTTAGGCTTGGGTTAGGCATTAAGGCCCATGTCAGTAATTCCTCCCCACAGAAGTCACCAGGTCTTAATGTGATGGAGTTGAAGAACCCAGACCTTCCTCCATTTGTTGTGGAGCTCTCCAGTTGCCCCCTAATAACAAAAATCATTTCATTTACCGGATCACCCTCTCTAACAATATAGGTGTCTGTCGTACTCAAGGACGAAACAAGTCGTTCACATATGGCATCAAGAAGCTGGTCATCCATTTGTGAGAAGAAAGGGACCTGTAAAATGGAAAAATTAAAAACCTGAAAGGATATAGTGGAAATCAAGTATCAACTACTTTTTAGAATCGCTGTCATGTGTCCACAAAGGAAAATGTATACTTCCANACTCGATGAGACACACATGTTTAATTAATATTTGAGACATATAACATGTGTAGAATAGATTATCAATATAGTTATAATTTGGTATAAATGTGTCATTTACGAAGTTGATTTTTGTAAAGAGACAAACACAGGCAAACGACACCTTCAATTACCTGAGTATCTATGTTATAAATACCTTTATTACTTATCTCTACAGTACACACAATAGACAATTTGACTTGTGCGATAATATTCATTAGTTCCACCTATCCGAGAAATTTTTTACTGATCCCAACAATTAATAGGCAACTCGACTCATTTCATCTCATCCATTTATCTTACTCAACCTTTTGAGTGTCATCAAATCATTTCGACCCCTCTTGAGATAAGCTTTAAAAAGAATAAAGTCAGATGAGTTATTTTGGAATACTCTCAAATTAAGTTACGCTCTGAACTCTTAATGTGTTTATGAGCTGAAAGTGATGAAATCTGCAATTCCCATATCAATAGAAGATCGTGGGATCCATTGATTCCCCCAGCTTGTATATATCAATGATTGAGCTGGCTGGTTTGCCATCATGTTCAGATATCCATAAAACCCGGATCCTATGGATTCGTTCGATCCTCTTGACTCGCAAGAAACTCAAAAAAATAGTATACTGCCATGCATGTATTAGCTCTGATAATGGAGAAATTATTGGGTGTNCGCAAGAAACTCAAAAAAATAGTATACTGCCATGCATGTATTAGCTCTGATAATGGAGAAATTATTGGGTGTATGTGGTATAATTACTCAATAAAAAACAAACAATTACGCAAAATGGACCCCACCAATTCAAATAATCATTTCTCTATGTAAGATAGTAGAGTTCACTTACATATTTGTTTATTTATCATTGAGCGATTATAGTACTTGACAATATTGTCTNTTTGATGAGTCAAGTTTGATTTATATTGAGATTAAGGCAAATTAATCCTTTTATACACGATGTTATATTTCAGCTAGAGGAATGGAATTACATTAAAATTGTAGGATTAAATTATGATTAATAAATACTTGAGGGTTGATAGTATAATTTGAAGTACTAATGAGGTTAAGTAGGAGGAGATAAGTAAAGAAACATATATCCTTATGGTGACTCATTCGCGATCCTTCAGATTGGGTGCCCCTTGCCTCAAGGAAAGTATATCTTCCTTGAGAGACAAGTTTAGGCTGCACTCGATGAGACACGCATGTTTAATTAATATTTGAGACATATAACATGTGTAGAATAGATTATCAATATAGTTATAATTTGGTACAAATGTGTCATTTACGAAGTTGATTTTTGTAAAGAGACAAACACAGGCAAACGACACCTTCAATTACCTGAGTATCTATGTTATAAATACATTTATTACTTATCTCTACAGTACACACAATAGACAATTTGACTTGTGCGATAATATTCATTAGTTCCACCTATCCGAGAAATTTTTTACTGATCCCAACAATTAATAGGCAACTCGACTCATTTCATCTCATCCATTTATCTTACTCAACCTTTTGAGTGTCATCAAATCATTTCGACCCCTCTTGAGATAAGCTTTAAAAAGAATAAAGTCAGATGAGTTATTTTGGAATACTCTCAAATTAAGTTACACTCTGAACTCTTAATGTGTTTATGAGCTGAAAGTGATGAAATCTGCAATTCCCATATCAATAGAAGATCGTGGGATCCATTGATTCCCCCAGCTTGTATATATCAATGATTGAGCTGGCTGGTTTGCCATCATGTTCAGATATCCATAAAACCCGGATCCTATGGATTCGTTCGATCCTCTTGACTCGCAAGAAACTCAAAAAAATAGTATACTGCCATGCATGTATTAGCTCTGATAATGGAGAAATTATTGGGTGTATGTGGTATAATTACTCAATAAAAAACAAACAATTACGCAAAATAGACCCCACCAATTCAAATAATCATTTCTCTATGTAAGATAGTAGAGTTCACTTACATATTTGTTTATTTATCATTGAGCGATTATAGCACTTGACAATATTGCCGTGTTGTAACTATTGTACCCAATATTTACTCCCGATAATGGCCTCCTTTTTTGTACGATTAGTATTTTAAGATTTAGACTTGTTTCAATATATACTCATTATGTTGGTATTTATAGGTAGGTGAACATTCAAGTGGTGCACTTATCACTGCATGCCTATATATAAATGGGAATAATTACAATGAAAGGTAGTCGAAAGAAGTAGCATAATGGGGTAAAGGTAAGGGTTCACTTTAACTCGTAAGTGATTGCTGATTCCAATCTAATTCTGTCACTTTCATCTTCGGGACCAAAATACATAAAGAAAAGAAAAAGTAATCTTTAAATTAATGAAATTGTGGTGGAGAAGATATATATTTTCTTTTCTAGATTCCAAAAGCTTGAAAGTTGATGGAAAACAAAGTAAGAAAGAAAAGTGGAAGGCCACACACTCCTCCCAGGAAAAGGAAAAGGAAGTTGCCATCGGCGATATCCTCTAATTGAAATTAGCAAATTCCAGGAACTTTCTGGTCATATGGACACCTACTAGCTAGTCTACTCTTCACCAGGTCCCAGTGACGGGTGATGGTGATGCCTCCTTCATCTTTCCTCACTCTTATCAATTCTTTGCTGAAACGAGAGAAAGTGAGAGAGAGAGACAGAGAGAGTCATAAGCAGAAATTCTGATCTCATCTTTAGACTCTCTTATAATAATTTTCTTTTGCGTTATTTTACATGGACTGAAAATAGGGAAAATTATAGTTTAATCCCCTCAACTATTAACTTTATCATCTTGTTCTCTACACTATTTTGAATTAGTTTTATACTATTCCAGACTGCACAAACTAACGTTCGACATATTTTGAACGAAAAATATTCAAGTATTTAATAGAACACATGTCTCTTCTGATTTATATGTTTAGGACAACTTTAAATTAATAATCATAAGTGGCGGTGCAATGTAAAAACTGTGATTGTTCGGAGCTAAAACCAATAGTCATATTAAGTAGGGGAATTTCACTTTGCATCTCAAAGATTTAAAGTTTTTTATTTTATACCCTCAAAAATTAATTTTTTTTTACGTTGTACACTTAATGTATTAAAAGTATTACAATACGATCCTTTTGTTAGTTTCAGTTGCTTATTCCATAAAAAATACCCTATTGATGTTGGTGGAATAAGTGACGAAATAATCACGAAATTAACGAAATAATCACATTATAACACTTTTAATACATTAAGGGTACAATGTAAGAGATTTAATCTTTAAGAGTACAAAATAAAAAATCCTAAATTTTTCAAGAGGTAAACTATAATTCGTCCTATTAAGTAAGAAACTTAATAATTGAGAGACTAATGAATGTGAGACAAAAAAACATAAATGGGAATCAAAATATAATTTATCCCTTAGAAAATGCCTTATCCGTGTTGGAGGTGAGTCAACTAGGTTGCAGTTGCACTGACTCAGAACTCAGAAGTTGATGAGACCATACTGCATTGTCATTCTTCTGGGCGGCTGTGTTTAAATTGAGACTGATGAGGTGGCGAGAGAAAGACAATTCTGCATGGGAAATAAATTGGATTTTATGGGTCCATTTTTTTGTTTTTTCTTTTCATTTTTATGACCATAAATGAAACACGTGTTTAGGGGATTTTTAGTGGGGGTTGGGTTTGAGTCTTTTCAACATGATGTACATTCTCCAAAATTTGGCACAAACATGAAACACTGTTGAAGGATTTTTAGGGGTTAGTATGATGCAGCTGCATGACATAAAAGTAGTCTATCTTAGAGCATTCCCAACACATACCGTAAATGACTAAAAATTTAGTTAACTAAAATTAGGACTCATGCTCCAATAGAACATGTTCTTATACTCTAAAATAGATTTTTGTTATAGTGATACTCTTAATATTGCAATTTAAAATAATTGATATTTAAAAGTACAAATTAAAAAATTTATAATCTTACGAAGTGCAAACTGCCATTTGTTACCATTGTACAGTTGTACCGTAGCATCACTGCTGCATTCTCTTTACTCGTGGTTCTTGGACTGTAAGTATAAAAGTACTAAAAATTATAATTTTTTAATGTTAAGTTATAAACTTTTTAAGTGTAAGTTACATCGTCAAAGGGCATGATCGATCATGAAAATATTGGGATCGATACCGCGCTTATCATTATTGATCATAATTTTTTTTGAACAATTGTCACTTCACTTTTTAAAATTATAATTTTATCACATAAAATAGTAACCCGCGGGACTGACTCCAATTTTTTATTTTGGGTACAATAGAATTTCGTTAAAAGTGATAGCAATAGCCAAGGGACACTTGTAAGGTTGTGAGTGGGTTTGTATCTGAAAGCAACCACTTTGTACAAATAAAATAAAAGTTAGATTTGATATAATCCTTTGATCCGAAAATTCAATAGAGAGAGTAATCGAATAGTGACAAAGGTCAGTTTAATAAGGGTATACGTGCATATGCCAGTAGAAGCAATTGTAAATTTTGCCCTCCGTTTCAAAGGTTGTCATTGGAGCATTTAAATTAGACAAAACAGCAGCCATATCCGGAATGGATCCTTAAATCTCAGAGTGCATCAATCAAACAACTTAGTGCTATCTGAGTCAAAACTCCATAGTTCATTCAATACCATGTGTCTTTCAAAATTCCATTGCACCTAGTTTTTAAATCTGCCCTGACCTGGACATTAATTCGGCAAAAGACCATATTAATGGGATACTAATTTAATTATTGGGTCATTAGTAAATCAGTCATATAATTAAAAATTTTAACAAATGTAGGTGACAAATAAATGGACTCTTCATATTTTTTTTTAATAGTCAGGGGTGTTCTGATTAACTTACATGCACCTCGACTAATTCTCTCTCCAGACCGATCAAAGGTAAGTCATCTACATCATGACTAGGGTATTCATGAGGAATAAATCATTTATGATTTGGTCCCAAGAGATTGCTAAGATTCAAACTCAAAATATCTGAGTAGGACTGGTAATTGACCAAGGACTCGGCTTGATACGAACTGAGTTTGAATAATTTTTTAAATCCGTTTTAAAAAAATAAGTCTAAAAAAGTTCGTGACTAGGCTATTCACGAATTACTCCAACTTGACTTATTTTTTAAATGAATAAAGTTTAAAGAATATTTTAAACTTATTTAAAAAAATAAGTTCGACAAACTCAACTTAAAGTTATAAATTTTGGTTTGATTATCGGCCTTATGTTTGAGTTTATAATCCATTGCTAATACTACCTGTGGGATAATTTATACCTGTCATATAGACCGACCGATTATACCTGACATAAATTTGATAATATATATATTAAATACAAAATAAAATAAATTTTGATATGCACAAATGTGACACATCACACCTGTGGCCAGACCAATCCCATAGGATCCTTGTAGCTCGAGTCAACTCGGTTGAGTTACCTAATTAACCGAGTTCATTTTTCCAATTTGTCATCACTTCTGACACGTTACTATCAGTGGTCACTGATGTGTGTTAAAGAATAGGGATATCATCAGTTAGTGCCTGCACATATTGCAGACCCACCTCCCCTCCACAAACTCACTGTTTTCTTTGTTTTTTCCCCTGTGGAAGACACAGCCAAGAGGTGACGATAACCCAAAATACTCTGCACAAAAGCTGAAACCAAAAACAAAGAGAGACTCAACAAGAATCGAAGCCTCCCCATCATGCATACAATAGCTTCAAGACAAAGAGCAACGAACGATAGACCCATCTTCACACACACAACACACAATATCCTTGTTTTTTAGCATTTTTCTCACAGCCCACCTGGTTCCAGTACTATTCTCTTTGTATTTTCATCGTGGTGTTTCGTGTGGTCCTTTGATTTTTTTAGTTTTTGTGCATTTTTTAAACGAACATCGTTTGTTCTCCATTTTTTAGTTTTTGGGTTTTCTTGAAGTAATTGAACTGGGGACTGTGTAACTCCTCTGAACCATCTTTGTTTTTGTTCAAATTGAAGTAAGTAAATAAGTTTGAGTTTTTTTTTTCCCATGTTCCTGAGACGCCCTGTGATGGACATTGAAGATTGGAATGGTGTCAATCCAATCAAGGTGAGCAAATGCTGCTGTTTATTGTAGGACCCATCTTCCATTAACTGCTTTTTCTGCNAGGTTGGAATGGTGTCAATCCAATCAAGGTGAGCAAATGCTGCTGTTTATTGTAGGACCCATCTTCCATTAATTGCTTTTTCTGCTAATCTTCTTCTTGTTATTATTGTTATTATTCCATTTTGTGCAGAAGGAATCATGGAGGACAGTCTTGATTTTAGCTTATCAGAGCTTGGGCGTTGTATATGGAGATTTAAGCACTTCACCGTTATATGTATACAAAAGCACTTTTGCAGAGGACATTCAACATTCAGAGTCCAATGAGGAGATATATGGAGTCCTGTCCTTCGTGTTCTGGACATTGACTCTTATTCCTCTGCTTAAATATGTGTTCGTAGTGCTTAGAGCCGATGATAATGGTGAAGGAGGGACGTTCGCTTTGTATTCACTGTTATGCCGGCACGCCCGAGTGAGCACTTTGCCCAATAATCAGCTGGCTGATGAAGAGCTATCGGAGTACAAGAACGATGGTATTGTATCCTCTAATAAGGGTTTAGGGTTGAGCTTAAGATCGACATTGGAGAAGCACAGAGTGTTGCAGAAGATATTGCTTATCCTTGCTTTGATTGGGA
The DNA here is from genome assembly GCA_963454935.2 of Ilex paraguariensis. Lineage (NCBI taxonomy): Eukaryota > Viridiplantae > Streptophyta > Magnoliopsida > Aquifoliales > Aquifoliaceae > Ilex > Ilex paraguariensis. The sequence continues at coordinate 380,644 of CAUOFW020003658.1, read as the reverse complement.
CTTGTATGGTTATTGGAGATGGAGTCCTCACCCCTGCAATCTCTGGTATGTTACTGATTAATTTTGGTTTAAACTTTGCAAATTGACATGCTAATAACTGGGAATTGTTTGAAATTTTGAATGGTTTTGGTTTAAACTTTTGAAATTGGCAAGTTAACAATTGGGTTTTTATTTATTTGGTTTTATGTGCAGTTTTTTCAGCAGTTTCTGGGCTTGAGCTTTCCATGTCAAAGGAGCACCACCAATGTAAGTCCTTGCCTATTGCTCTTTTTTTCATTCTTTCACATCAGCAGCCATTTTTAGCTTTGGAAGAAGATAATTTTTCATATTCCTAGAGGGTTCAATCTGTGTTGAAAATATGTTTCAACCCTTTCTGAAAATGAGAAGAGAAGCATGAATCCAGATGTATGGTAATTAGGTAACTGGAAATAACTTGGAACAGTGTAGAACTTAAGTGGTTTTGAGAAGGGCCCGTAAGCTGTGAGAGTTATGTGTTTCTGGTCTCTCGGTTGTTTTAAGCATTTTTTGGTGATTCCTTCGGCACTTACTCTTGATATCTTCTGTAAAGTTTTGGAGATCATTAACAAGGAACAAAGTCTTGATTTCACTATTAAATATTCAGAAGTTGGACTCCATTTAGAAATCTAGAAAGCTTTTATGCAGACGTGCAGTTGGTGGACAAAGAGAGATTGCCAAATTGCAATAAACATGTATTATTGTGGGTCCCTTTTTATGAAATTTAACCAAGACAAAGTTTTCTGCTTTAATCAAAGTCAAATCACCATTAAATATGTAAATAAAGTTAGGTTTCCTACTTTTTTATGGTGTGGTAGGCCAAAGTTGATAACATCTTATGATAAAGTAAGGATGTAGCTGAGGCTGAGAAAAAGAAGTTTGTATGCATTAATTAAAAGATTAAGTGGATAATGATGTTCCTTGGTAAAGTAATCATATTAAAATGTAGAAAAAGGGAATATTGTTGGGATGAGGCAGTATGGGTAAAGATGTTATAAATATAATAATCCAGTGCAATTAGTATATACTTAACTAAATTTTCAATGAGCAGTAGTGAAACATATCTATCTATCATTAGACTGGTCAAATTGCGTTAGAATGATGATTGAAGTCTTCCTTGAGGCAAAAACAATTATGAATTAATATATGGTATACACTGTATGATGTCAGCAAAGCTTTGATTGACACTACTGTTACTGTCCTAATTGTAGTGATTTTCCAGAATGAAAATATCCTATTATTGCTTAATTGAGTGTCACAAACTGTTGATGTCAAATATCTCCTTCATATCTACTACGGACCATTCATGAAGATTTTATGCCCATCTTCTAAATCTCTATGAGTACTTCCATTTTATATCCATTCCCAGCCATATGTAAGATCAATTTGTCATTGTCTTGTTAATTATGATGTTCATCTATTGTTTCTTTTAGGCAATGGTTCTACCTTTGTTTATTTGTTGTGTTCTTCATTATTTGTGGGCAACTGATTCCCCACCATACATATTTTGTCATAAAATTGGCTAATGATTCCAGTTTTAAAAATATGCGACCTCAAGTTAGTGAAAACAAAGATGCAATATTAGTGTACATGCTGCTGCTTCATCTCCTATTATGCCTATGTGCATCTCTTATTTACACCTAATGGGTGTTAGTACATTAGGCTGTGATTCATATTTGTCTCCTTGACAAATGATGTGTAACCTTCAAGCGTTACAGTAACAACATAATTATGGATTCGATTAGTCTGCCATTTTGCTTTTTCTACTGTATTTTGCCTCTTGAGACCGCCATAAGTATTTCCCNTTTCAGCAGTTTCTGGGCTTGAGCTTTCCATGTCAAAGGAGCACCACCAATGTAAGTCCTTGCCTATTGCTCTTTTTTTCATTCTTTCACATCAGCAGCCATTTTTAGCTTTGGAAGAAGATAATTTTTCATATTCCTAGAGGGTTCAATCTGTGTTGAAAATATGTTTCAACCCTTTCTGAAAATGAGAAGAGAAGCATGAATCCAGATGTATGGTAATTANAGAAGATAATTTTTCATATTCCTAGAGGGTTCAATCTGTGTTGAAAATATGTTTCAATCCTTTCTGAAAATGAGAAGAGAAGCATGAATCCAGATGTATGGTAATTAGGTAACTGGAAATAACTTGGAACAGTGTAGAACTTAAGTGGTTTTGAGAAGGGCCCGTAAGCTGTGAGAGTTATGTGTTTCTGGTCTCTCTCGGTTGTTTTAAGCATTTTTTGGTGCNTTAGGTAACTGGAAATAACTTGGAACAGTGTAGAACTTAAGTGGTTTTGAGAAGGGCCCGTAAGCTGTGAGAGTTATGTGTTTCTGGTCTCTCGGTTGTTTTAAGCATTTTTTGGTGATTCCTTCGGCACTTACTCTTGATATCTTCTGTAAAGTTTTGGAGATCATTAACAAGGAACAAAGTCTTGATTTCACTATTAAATATTCAGAAGTTGGACTCCATTTAGAAATCTAGAAAGCTTTTATGCAGACGTGCAGTTGGTGGACAAAGAGAGATTGCCAAATTGCAATAAACATGTATTATTGTGGGTCCCTTTTTATGAAATTTAACCAAGACAAAGTTTTCTGCTTTAATCAAAGTCAAATCACCATTAAATATGTAAATAAAGTTAGGTTTCCTACTTTTTTATGGTGTGGTAGGCCAAAGTTGATAACATCTTATGATAAAGTAAGGATGTAGCTGAGGCTGAGAAAAAGAAGTTTGTATGCATTAATTAAAAGATTAAGTGGATAATGATGTTCCTTGGTAAAGTAATCATATTAAAATGTAGAAAAAGGGAATATTGTTGGGATGAGGCAGTATGGGTAAAGATGTTATAAATATAATAATCCAGTGCAATTAGTATATACTTAACTAAATTTTCAATGAGCAGTAGTGAAACATATCTATCTATCATTAGACTGGTCAAATTGCGTTAGAATGATGATTGAAGTCTTCCTTGAGGCAAAAACAATTATGAATTAATATATGGTATACACTGTATGATGTCAGCAAAGCTTTGATTGACACTACTGTTACTGTCCTAATTGTAGTGATTTTCCAGAATGAAAATATCCTATTATTGCTTAATTGAGTGTCACAAACTGTTGATGTCAAATATCTCCTTCATATCTACTACGGACCATTCATGAAGATTTTATGCCCATCTTCTAAATCTCTATGAGTACTTCCATTTTATATCCATTCCCAGCCATATGTAAGATCAATTTGTCATTGTCTTGTTAATTATGATGTTCATCTATTGTTTCTTTTAGGCAATGGTTCTACCTTTGTTTATTTGTTGTGTTCTTCATTATTTGTGGGCAACTGATTCCCCACCATACATATTTTGTCATAAAATTGGCTAATGATTCCAGTTTTAAAAATATGCGACCTCAAGTTAGTGAAAACAAAGATGCAATATTAGTGTACATGCTGCTGCTTCATCTCCTATTATGCCTATGTGCATCTCTTATTTACACCTAATGGGTGTTAGTACATTAGGCTGTGATTCATATTTGTCTCCTTGACAAATGACGTGTAACCTTGAAGCGTTACAGTAACAACATAATTATGGATTCGATTAGGCTGCCATTTTGCTTTTTCTACTGTATTTTGCCTCTTGAGACCGCCATAAGTATTTCCCTTAGTGATCTTGTTCGTCAAGAGGATTGTTGGTTACTTGTTAAGAGTGTTCCTTTCATCCATGGACCAATTTTGTGCATATCCCTGGCACGGTTACCCCTTTTCTATGTCATTTTATATGTGTACCAAACTGGTGTGATGCATCCTTCAAAGGCCTCTAAAAATACATTGCAGTTGATAAACCAGTTTTCTTTAGAAAATGTTAGCTAAAACAATAAATATTGCACTACCATTATCATGGAAAGGCAAATGCGCTGGCAATTGAGGGACTGCTTATGTGGTTTCTACATATTCTATCTCTGTTTCTCTGACTTTTTTGTAGATAAAAGCTTTATTTCTAAAGTTAAATTGGGGCGTCATCGATTCCCATTTTTGCATCATGCAGCTTGTCTGGTTGTCCCCCAGTCTCACCATTTGGCTGGTTCTATTTTTGTCACCGTTCAGATGTTTAGAGTTGATTGTGAAGTTTTTTTATACATTTTTGGATTCTCTTCAATACACCTCCCCGTACCAGATATCTGTATCACTTTTTTTTCTTTTTTTGTAAGAGGCGTATAACTAACAGAAACCAAAGGCAAAAGCAAAACCCTTACTGAAGATGACTTGATGAGAGCAAAAGAAAAACCCTCGTTTTCCTTTTACAATTGCAGAATATTGTGAATAAGATGTAAATTATGAAGGCATCCTGAAAAGCAAACTCTTGACAGAACGCATGGACTTCACCATAAAGAGAGATTCCTTCTCTAATCCAGTCTAATCCCATATGTGGTTTTTCCACCTTATGGGTACACAACACAGGCATATATGTTGGTAAGGACTTATTTTTAGAACTCTGGAAGAGTTGGACCGAGGTACGCCAGGCCCTGAGCAGAATCATCTTCCTGTATTTATATATTTATAAGTCTCTAAATCTGGGAAGTGTGGGGATACAATATGTTTAAGATTCATTTATAGTTATTCTGATGGTAGAGAATGAAATGATAGTCAGAAGTTTTCCTCTTTTTGAAACTAGGTACGGCTCTGTAGAATTATTGCTTATCAACCAGTGTTATACTCTTACATTCAGGTTTAACATTAGTCCGGCACTTTATTTTTCAGTTAAAGTGGGAAAATTTTTCACTTTCCTCTGAAACCATTTTTAATCCATGTAAAGTCTGACAGGATGATTTGGATAATGCTTACTTGACAAGATTTTCTTGAACTATTATATTGAAGAAATTACTGTCAGAGTTTACTAAACATTTGTTTTCTTCTGCAGATGTGGAAGTCCCAGTCGCCTGTATCATACTGATATTTTTGTTTTGCCTCCAGCATTATGGGACCCACCGAGTAGGATTTCTGTTTGCACCTGTCGTGATAACCTGGCTTTTATGCATCAGCGCCATTGGAGTATACAACATATTTTACTGGAATCCCCATGTTTACCAAGCACTTTCTCCTTATTATATGTACAAATTTTTGAAGAAAACTCAAAGAGGAGGTTGGATGTCCTTGGGTGGGATTCTATTGTGCATAACAGGTGGAGTGAAGTGATCTGTGTTCTCTCTGTTTTTTCCTAGAAGATTGTCTTGTCTAATACTTCTTTTATTACAGGTTCAGAGGCTATGTTTGCTGATCTTGGACATTTTTCACAGTTGTCTATAAAGGTAAATAACATAGGATACATTTTATTTGTTTTTCTTTAAATTTAAATAAAAAGATAGAGGAGGATGAGGACAGAATGCAAAAAGAAAATTACACAAAGGTTTAACAAGGTTTGACCCTAAGACCTATATCCGTGCACACAAAACATCAAAGGGCTACTTCTTCATTATTCTCTTTTGATTGTAGGAGAATGAAGACACCATGTGACATAAATCAGAATACATGTAGGAACCAATTCCATAAATCATTCCAATCATGTGATTTTTGTCACTAATAAGCATTGTTCTGTTCTTGATTACTATTCATGGAGAGTACATTTATCTAGCAACTGGTTTCTCTGCTAGATATTGCTACAATTAAAACAACTCCCTGATAGAGATCCACTTAACTGTAGATTGCTTTTACCTGCGTGGTTTACCCATCCTTGATTCTTGCATATATGGGACAAGCTGCTTATCTTTCCAAGCATCACATTATCGAAACTGACTACCGGATTGGCTTCTATGTATCAGTACCTGGTAAGTATTTTTTCTTTTTCTGCTCTTTTATTCCTATTTTGTAAGGCATGTCTTGTGGTTATGTGGTGTTCTTCTTTTTAGAAAACAAAATCCAAGATGAATCTTTGCATGAGTGTTAGCTAAGTTAAATTTTCTTATCATTGTTCCAGAGAAAATAAGATGGCCTGTTCTGGCAATAGCCATACTTGCTGCAGTGGTCGGAAGCCAAGCCATCATCACTGGGACTTTTTCCATCATTAAGCAGTGCTCTGCTTTGGGTTGCTTCCCAAGGGTCAAAATAATCCACACATCGTCAAAAATACATGGCCAGATTTACATTCCAGAGATAAACTGGACATTAATGCTGCTATGCTTGGCTGTTACTATTGGTTTCAGAGACACAAAACACATAAGTAATGCATCAGGTATTGTCTTAAACAATGTTTTCTGTGTACAGTCTCACATTTTTCACTTCAGTCTATTATCCCTCTGCCATTATCTTTGTTTCCTCCCGTGAATTTCCTTGGTGGGACTATATCACTAACCTTAGAATGATGGACACCCTGCTGTTGATGCCTGAATCCCACCATCTCAACCCAAGTTCTTGAAACGTGGTTTTTTAATCCAATTCAAAAGATTAATCTTCAAGTTTTACAACTTCCTATCGTTGTGGTTGAATTTGAGATATCATGTTTTGAAGTTTCTCATATCTTGCAGGCCAAATAATGTGCCAATTTTCTGCAGTATTTATTGGCAAATAGTAAAAAAAACAAAAGAAAAAATCTTCTTTGCATCTCTGTATATAAATGTTCCAAATGCAATGATTCTTATTTACGGAGGACAATGTTTTTCGAATCAATTTTATGCAAGAAGGCTCACATATGTCAAGCCATAGGAGAAATGTACCAATGTAGGAGAATTTAATTCAGTCAATGGTTTATCTTCTGATGAGAAGCACCTCAACGATACTGAATGAATCACTTGGTTCATTAGTTTTTCTGACTGATTTATTTTAGAAGTGTTATGAATTGTCACCTATAATCATGATATTCCTCACTGCTTCTCCCCATTTGCTGGAGCAGGTTTGGCAGTTATAACTGTTATGCTGGTGACGACCTGCCTAATGTCTCTTGTTATAATCCTGTGCTGGCACAAAAGCGTCTTTCTAGCCATTTGCTTTATATTTTTCTTTGGATCTGTTGAAGCGCTCTACTTCTCAGCTTCCCTTATTAAGTTCCGAGAAGGGGCTTGGGTCCCTGTTGCCCTCTCATTAATCTTTCTTATAATTATGAACGTTTGGCACTATGGCACACTAAAAAAATACGAGTTCGATGTTCAAAACAAGGTTTCCATCGACTGGCTCCTCAGTTTGAGTCCAAATCTGGGAATCAAGCGGGTTCGTGGCATTGGCCTCATACACACTGAGCTTGTATCTGGAATCCCAGCCATTTTCTCCCACTTCGTTACTAATCTCCCCGCTTTTCATCAAGTTTTAGTCTTTCTCTGCATCAAGTCAGTACCAGTGCCTCATGTAAGACCTGAGGAAAGGTTCCTAGTGGGAAGAATTGGACCAAAGGAGTACAGGCTCTACCGGTGCATAGCACGATATGGTTATCATGACATACACATGGATGATGTTGAGTTTGAAAAGGATCTTGTTTGTAGTATTGCTGAATTTATCCGTTCACAGAAGCCAGAATCGGACATCAAAGATCTGGAGGATGATGAAAAGATGACTGTTGTGGGCACAGCTTCAACAAATTTAGATGGTATTAGGATGTGTGACTATGATTATTCAGATTCTTCTCAAATGGCTGGTACATCAGAACTAAGGGAAATTATGTCACCAGAGATTCCAAGGAAGAGAGTGAGATTTCTTTTGCCAGAGAGTCCTCAGGTCGACACAAGTACACGAGAGGAGTTGCAGGAATTGATGGAAGCAAGGGAGGCAGGGATGGCATTCATACTGGGGCATTGTTATGTTAGAGCAAAGAGGGGTTCAAGTTTGATGAAAAGATTTGTGATTAACTTAGGATATGATTTCTTGAGGAGGAACTCTCGGGGTCCAACGTACGCGCTAAGCCTTCCTCGTGCATCAACTCTAGAGGTGGGCATGATCTACCATGTTTAATTTTGTTATAGGATATAGTAATGTATAATTTTGTTATGGATTTCTGTATAAGCCTCTGTAAATAATAGATTCAGAGCTGTTGTGCAAGACCAATTGAAATGGTTGAAGAGCTCCTAGCATGTACAATGCTGAAAATTTGAGGTTTTTGTTCTCCAGATGTAGTCAATTATCCCCCCTTCTACATTTCTACCCCTTCACACAAATTCTACACAATAATCACAAAAGACACTTTCCCTTTTGAAAAATGATTCATATAGTGGACTCTGAGATGGCTGGGATGATATTTGATTGATTCTAGGTTGATGTTTTAGTTCAATCATCACACATTTTTTTTAATGAACATTCTGCTTTGATTTAATGGTGTCACATACTAATCGAATCGGTGGTCTTGTGGTAAATCGTACTTCGTTGGAGTCTTCAATAATTTTTATGTGGTCATCAAACAGGGTTTGATTTATGGAAGTTATGTGATTTGTTGTTTGGTTTCAGTTCCGAATTAGTAATTATGGTTCAAACTAGATATTTTACAGTGAGAGAGACCTTTATAATAATGCTCATATCTACTAGTTGTCGCTCTTTCTTTTTCAAGCATAAAAAAAAAAAAAATTGGTGTCACATACTAATTGATGGACTATTTTGACTCAAGATTAACAAAATATAATTTTGTAGTTTTAATTGTCCATTTTTGCTTTTTTGAAAAATGTAATTACTAATTCTTATACGTGGCACCCACTCAACAATTACAATAACAATTAATATATGGTTAATATGATTAATTGTTATTGTAAGTGCAAAAATAAATATTTTATAATTTCTATACATATATATGAATTGTTTTAAAATTAAATAATCTTTTATTAATACAAACACAACATGAAACGAAATTACACCAACTTTAAAATGTTACTAATTCAAAATTGTATAACACGATTGGACACATGTTGACACCCCCAATTCTACACGTTTGATCGAATTTCAAAAAAGTTATACAAGTCCGAAATTCGGTCAAAAGAGAAAAAGAAAAAGAAAAAGAAAAACATTCTCTTGAACAAACAAGGATGCTGCTGGTCGGCATATGAGAATGAGATCTATCCTAATCCAATGGACTAGGTGATGTGAAGAGAATACCTGAAAAAGACGGTGAATAAAATAAACTAATGATGAGTTAAAGTGGAATTTAAATTCTCGCTATTATTTTTTAAAAATAATTTTATTTAATGATAAATCACTTACCATATATAAATGAAGAGTCAACAGATAAATAATGAATCTCACGTAAATATTTATTGTTTAGAGTGTTTTGTTTAAAAAACTAAAAAGATGGAAAAGTCTTTTTGTAGAGACTATCTAATTTATTTTTTTTGATTTTTTTGTGTCAAATAAAAAATAATAATTACATGGATGTATAAATTATATATAATAATTTTCAAAATATGATTTTTTTTTGCGTTATTAATAATATTTTATGAACATAATAAATTAAAAAAAAATTTATGAAAACCAAGATAAAACTCAAAAATTTAAAAAAACTCATAAAATCAGTTTTTTTTAAATCACTCTAAATAAGTCTTTTTATGTTCAAAAAATTGACGCATAAGTCAGTAAAAAAAAAATCAAGGTCCAAATCAGGGTGTCAATCGTGTCGTGTTTGTATGACCTAGATGTCGTGTCATTGTTATTCGTATCGTATTCGTGTCAAGACCCACAAAAAAAAATCTATTTAATGTGTTCTGAGTATTAAACATTAGTTTAGATTATTTATTATGCGTATTTAATAATCATGTTAATTTTATAATTATTCATATCAACGGGTTAGAGTTGACACATTTAATCTGAAAGGACCTGCCTTATTTAACTCCAAAACCATTAAAAGTTATCTAAAATAGTTCGAAGCATAACCATTATTTTTAAATACATCATGGACGATGCGGAAGACTCTATACAACATAAAAAAATTAAATATTGATTGTATAATATTTTATTTTTTCCTTTTTTTTTAATTTTGTAATTTAAAATTAGAAAAAATAAGGGAGAGGGAAGAACAATGTAGGTGTTGTTTAGTAGAATTGAGTGTATTGGTTGAATTGTTTAATATTAAAAATTGTGCAAAAAAATTTTTTAAAATAATTTTTGTACCATTAAATAAAAATGACTAAAAATTAGATTAATCTTAATCGTTATTATATTTTTATAGATGTGCAATTTAAGTTGCTTAGCTGTTTATAGAATAGTGCTTAGCAGTAATTTTTTATTTAACTTATTTAGAGCTATATTAATTATGAAAATAATGAAATAAAACAAAATAATAAATCAACAAATTATTATACATGTAACTTTGTGATTGGAAAAAAAAAAAGAACTAAAACAATATTTTTGGTACCATGATATAGAGTTATAAAAATATGATGCAATCCATTAATACCACACGAAATAAAAAGGTTTACATTTTTTTTAATTCACTTATTTTGTAAATGAGAAGTTGACTATGAGTGAAATTAATTAAAAAAATATATGATATAATTTATATAATAAAGTAGTTTATTATGCAAATCTCAAAAGATAAACAAAATGATTTTTGTTATTCGTGGTTGAGATCGTTTTAAATTTTACTTTAAAGTTAATCTAACGGCTAATATTAACACCCTAAATTTAATAGGAAAAATAAATCTTAAAGGTGTGTTTGGAGTAACTTTTTAAAAATACTTATAGAAATTATTTATCAAAAACTTTTTTAAAAAAATAGTGTTTAAAATCGTCTCACCACTATCTCTACTCACACCACCACCATTGCCACCACCGCTGCTATTGTCGTCGTCATCACCACTACCACCACTATCACCATTGTCGTCCTCGTCATTGTCGTCACCGTCACCATCACCGCAGCCCTCTCGCCTTTACGATCATTGTCATCCACCACAATCATTACTGTTTTCTATCATCACCGCTGTCGTTCTCCATTTTTCATCCCTACTACAAGTTGATGCTTAAATTCTTTTATTTTTTTTTATGTTTATAATTTAATTTTAAATATAAATATAAATAATTATATTTTATTATTTTTTATTACTAAATTTTTTTTAAATATAAACAATAACTAATAATTTATATATCATGTAACTCGATATAACACAATTCACCCCGCACAATTGAGAGACCTGCCAAGATAGGGCCCTCGTAAATCTTATCTATAATTATTGTAAGGCGTAATGACATCGTCTCAAGCGACTACAGAACAACTCACATCAGATCAGGTGCAGCACAGAGGTTCTGATTCTGTCGGGGCACCCTTTCGCTAAAAAGACGCTTCTGGCCCTATCAGTGTGCCGTGCAAATGAGGGCAAGGTCGACTTTTAAGTAATCAACAAGTATGTCCCGATTGAATAAGTGATGGCGCCCTCATCATAAACCAATAAGCATTGGCACGCAATTAATTAGCAGTATTAAGACAAAAACGGAGCCTATGATTCCCTTCTTCACTGACACTCCTCTCTCTTTCCCTTTTACTTTCTTACCTTGAACAGTGCTCCCTTCTGTTTTACTGCACCCACTACGCTTCCCATGATCACATCTCTCTCTCTCTGCATTCTTTGTGTTTCTGTCCCCTCATGCTCTCACTCATTGAAGAAAAGAAGGGCTGTGCTGATTAACATGTAAAAAGACTCGGAAGGCAGTGTGGGTGGGCTCTCTCTTTCACTCTCAAATGCAGAGCTTCTATTTCCTTGTCTTACCGTTTTTTGTCCTTTGAGTGGCGACTGAGAACAAGAACAATGGGAAGAAATTGGGTCATTGTACTTCTCCTTTTTGTGATGTTATTAGGTCTGTGTTCATCAGCTTCAGCCACACCTCCTGCAAGTGAGCATTAGCATTCTCTGTTTTTGTACTCCTATTTATTCACCCGTGTTTGAATCTTTCATTTTTCTTTATAACCCCCATTTCATTTCTCATGTCTTTGCAGAAATTATTAGTGGAGTGGTCTCAAATGTGGTCTCTGCTCTTTTTAAGTGGTTGTGGTCACTAAAATCTACCACCAAAACAGGTATAGATCTTCCACGGCTCGCATTTCAGAACTTCCCCCGTTTTTGTCCCTTTTTATGGCAACTATTTGTTCTTTTCTGCAACAATGAGGTTGATGGGTTTTGGTTTACAGCAATTTCAAGCCATTCAATGATGAAATTTGAGGGTGGGTACACTGTTGAGACGGTGTTCGATGGAAGCAAGCTTGGAATGGAACCATTCTCTGTGGAGGTATCCCCAAGTGGGGAGCTTCTAGTTTTGGATTCTGAAAATAGCAACATTTACAAGATTTCAACGCCGTTGTCTCGTTGTAAGTTGGTTTTGTATTGAATATTTTTTGGGTTGTTCATCAATAGGTCTTTTCAAAGTTGTGGTCTTTGATTTCTGTTTTATGTAAATACCTTGTGCAAGGACCTAACTGCAGTAGTTGGTGAACTTTTCAATTGATTTCTTTCTATTTTTTCTGTAAGTTCTCCGGGAATCTGAAACTCATCATGATGAACTTTTGAAATTGGGTTTTTACATTTGCTTTTGTTTTGTGGAAGACATCAGTAGATAAAGTAGGACTGATCTTTTTGTTGAGTTTGAGACCAAATTCCTCCAATGACCCACCAAACTTCTCTGCCTTATTCTTCTTTAGATTGATTTGGTGGTTCTTTAATCTTTTCTTATCCAGAATATGAGATATTTGAACTTTCTCTAGTGAAAATCAAGTCCTTGTTTCTTCTAATTGTGTCAGCTGATTTAAACCAAATTAACTGTTTTTTCTTTAGAAATTACAATGTGTTGGCTCATTTGAATTGAATCATCCTCAGTTAATGTATTCCAACTGGGATGATTATGATTGTGGATCATATTCATAATAAACAAGCACATCTACAATTTCTCATACACTTGGTCTCATTGTAACCTGAGTTGTATGCAAACTTTCAACTTTGCTACATCAAATACGACATCCAGTTTTCGCAGTTTATTCAAAATCTTACCTTCCTGACCTTTGGTGTGTACTTGATGATGACAGCCATGACTGAACACCCACTTCTAGTTGCTTCATGTGGGATAACTTAGTCCAATCCCTCAGAGATCTATTTTGTGTTTCTTGTAAAGTCTAAAAAACCTGAAGTTTGTCAATCTGATATTTTAGAAAGGGCTGTTGATTTGCTTTTGTTTAGCAGAAGACTCACTTTTTAAAGTACAGAGTTGCATTTTAGTTTCTTTGGAATCAATATTCTAGCTTTAGAGTTTTTGCACTTCTCCACTTTTCCTTTGGAACCACTTACCTCCAGTTGCCACTTAAACATCTCTTTATCCTTTTATTTTTGTCCATTTCTTTGGTCATTTTCTTTATTCTTTTTGATTTTTTAGTCATTGGTCCTGTGAATGAATAATTTTTTGGGATTCAGTCCAACACTTCTTTTTCTTATCCAAGAGAAAGCCTTTTGTTATCTTCGACACTAGATACTAAGTTTTTGTGTCTTTGTAACTTCTTAGATTTTTATTAACTCAATTGCGATTTAGTACTGTTGAGATTTCTATTATTGATAACCCAGAATTTCCACATGTTGATATATATGGTTGAACTGCAGATAGCAGACCCAAGCTGGTTGCTGGATCACCAGAAGGGTACTCTGGGCATGTGGATGGGAAGCCAAGAGAAGCAAGGATGAACCACCCAAAAGGGCTCACTGTAGATGACAGAGGAAATATATATGTTGCGGACACCATGAACATGGCAATCAGAAAAATTAGTGATGCAGGTAAAATCGAGATTTTGTATCAGCATTCTCTTGTTCAATAAATGAAACTGTATTCGGAATCAATCATATAAATGCACCATAGCTTTGCAGGTAAAATGAGACTTTGTATCAGCATTATCTTGTTCAGTGAATGAAACTGTAATTCCGAATCAATCATATAAATTCATTTCACCAACGCACCATAGCTTTGTTAAGTACATGAGATGTTGGATCACTTCCATGGAACTCTCTTTTTAGTGTTACCGAGTTAAATATGACTTAGTATGAACTCGAGTTTTGTTTTTTTTTTTTGGGGTCAGGGGTTGTAACCATAGCAGGAGGGAAGTGGAGCAGAGGAGGAGGTCATATTGATGGTCCAAGTGAAGATGCAAAGTTTTCAAATGATTTTGATGTGGTTTATATTGGAAGCAGTTGCTCTCTTTTGGTCATTGACAGAGGAAACCAGGCAATTCGAGAGATCCAACTCCCTGAGGATGATTGTTCCGAACAGTATGATGGTAATCTCAATTTAGGTAAGACTCAACTTCCATAATTTTATCTTTTTTACCCCTCTTTCAGTATCATCACGATGGATTTTTTACAAGATGTCGCTATTCCATCATTGCAGGTATAGCGGTGCTTGTTGCAGCTGGCTTCTTTGGTTACATGCTGGCTTTGCTACAACGTAGAGTTGGAGCTATGTTTTCATCCCACAGTGTAAGTAACTTGGGGAAATCACTCTCTCTTAATACTATATGATTGCTTTGAGACCTCTCTAATGTATAACCCTTACTGTTGGTTTGTTAAATTAAAATTATTTGAAGTTTCTCCTGCAATGATTGCGTTACTGGGGTTTTCAGAAACCTATTTTTGACTAGCAAACATTATACTTTCATTGTTAAATTAAAATTATTTGAAGTTTCTCCTGCAATGATTGCGTTACTGGGGTTTTCAGAAACCTATTTTTGACTAGCAAACATTATACTTTCANCTATGTTTTCATCCCACAGTGTAAGTAACTTGGGGAAATCACTCTCTCTTAATACTATATGATTGCTTTGAGACCTCTCTAATGTATAACCCTTACTGTTGGTTTGTTAAATTAAAATTATTTGAAGTTTCTCCTGCAATGATTGCGTTACTGGGGTTTTCAGAAACCTATTTTTGACTAGCAAACATTATACTTTCATTCTTTTAATAGGATCCAAGAGCTTCAATGAAAACCATACCACAACCACCATATCAGAGGCCTCTTAAATCAGTCAGGCCCCCGATAATTCCTACTGAAGATGAGTATGATAAACCAGAAGAGGGTTTGTTTGGTTCCATAGGGAGGCTTTTCCTCAATACAGGCACATCTGTGGTTGAAATCTTTGGAGGACTATTTTCGGGTTTTAGGAAAAAGCCACCCCACCATCATATCCAACACCATTATCATCAACCAAAACATCCAAATGCTTGGCCTGTGCAAGAGAGCTTTGTGATTCCAGACGAAGACGAGCCACCAT
Source organism: Ilex paraguariensis (assembly GCA_963454935.2). Lineage (NCBI taxonomy): Eukaryota > Viridiplantae > Streptophyta > Magnoliopsida > Aquifoliales > Aquifoliaceae > Ilex > Ilex paraguariensis. Next base: position 365,442 of record CAUOFW020003658.1, on the reverse strand, counting down.
CAATAGAACCGAGGGACCCTACTCCAAGAAAAGCCTACCCATTTATGACTAATGAAGTAGAAAAGACCCGCCATTTCAAGCAAAGCCGGGCCTATTATGGTGGATGGAATGGTGATTTTCACCACCAGCAACAGCAACAGCAACAGCAACAGCAGCAGGTGCAGCAACTGCAACAGCATCAACAGCACCATCAAAAGCACTACTCATCCTCCCCTCAGACTTACTATGAGCAGAACTGTGAGACAAATGAGATTGTGTTTGGGGCAGTTCAGGAACAGGATGGACGGTGCGAAGCTATGGTAATCAAGGCTGTTGACTATGGAGATCCTATTTATAACAATCAAAATGTTCGATCTAGATATAACTATGTGGGTTACTCATATGGGTATTGATCATTTGTACCTTCATATTATTAGATCACTAGGGAGTGTATAAGCTTTGAAGATAGGAATGTGGGATATGAATGTAATAGCTATGCAATGTTACTTTTCATCTTTTTTCTTTTCTTTCTTTCTTTCAAGAAGAATGATGAGTTTCCAAAGTTGTTCTCAGTGTTTTGTATGCAAAAGGCTCTAGATCTGCTTCAAGTGTTCTGTTTTTGTCATAAAAATGAAACACATCCTACAATTAATGGTGACAATTTTCTAGCCGACATAAAATTAGAGGATTGAGAGTGATCGTTCTTGAATATTTGATTTTATGGGTTATACCGATAAATTCGGAAAGATCTGAAGTGAGATTTAGGAAATATAAGTGCAGATATTATGATTAAATTACCAAAAAAAGGCCTAGCAATCTAGAATTTCTAGTAGAAGCCAACAGTGTTTCTGCAGGGCACAGAACCCGCTGATTCATTTCCTTGTAGTTGTAATCTGATCCCTTCCATCTTATCAACGTAGAAGCTCAGCTATCTTATCTGCTTATCCATTTCCTTGGGGACTTAAAATGAAAATAAACAAATTGTTGCAAATAAGAGGACCACTGGGTTTTGGTATAAAAATGGTCCTGAAGTTTGCGATTGGCACAGTCACCTAGGAAAGTAGTGAGCTTTCACATTGGAACAGTATCAATCTATTAAATGTTTCAGTGAAGTAAGAATAAAGGGCAAAGGTTATTGTATCCAAACGTTAAAAACAACTCCAGAAGTTAATAAAATTTATCTAAAAAAGTGATAAACATTTAGCAAAAAATAGTAATAAAGAGCATACTCGGTATACAAAATTATCGTCATTGCGGGATCTATGAAAAGTGAGATGTACGTTCGAGCCTGTGATCTCAAAGTTACAATGAAACAACTTTATTGAAACCTGCTCTCGCCCAAAAAATAGTAAGTGAACTCAAAAATTTGAGTGCCCCCAAATGCTAATAAACTTCACTCAAAAGAATAAAATATAGTATAGATACTAAAAAAAGGTGATAACGGATGCGATGCCGAATTTTTTTTTAGTATCGTAGTGAAATCCAGACCCAACTATCCAAGCCTGAAACGAACCCGACCCACCAGTCACCACAATCATGGAAATTTGGGCCGACCTAACTCTAGACTGGTGGTTTTGGTCTGCAGAGCATTAGTAGGCAATTTCAGGCCCTTGTTAAAGCAACATGGGCTATAACGGAAAGGGCTTTTCCAAGATGTAATTACTTGGTAGGCCTCAGGTGGAGACAATTACATTCAAGAAGCCCAAGAAAATTTGACGGTTCGTTTGAGACTATAGGCTGGGCTGGCCTTCAGCTCCTAGCGATGAACCTTATCATATCATTTCTATTTTGTTATATAGTTTATTAACATTTAGCTAACATATATTTATAGTCGTGTACAATGTGGATTCCTATTGTGTCAACATTACATGGTTATGGTGCTCCAAAAATCTGTTGTTATCAATAAAAGAGATTTAATAGACAAACAGTTTTCAGGTGACTGTTAATAATGAGTTCAATTGCCTTATTTCAGGATTTTCTTTGATTAAATTTAAAGCAGTAAAAGCACATAATCGTGAACTAATAAAGAAAATCTTTTTATTAATTCAATCTAAGGGTTTTTAGATACAGAAAGATTGGATTAAAAACCTTGATTACAATAATAACTATTTTCTATACTAACTTAACACTAGTCTTAAAAGTGTCAAGATTGTGAATTTTGTGGGAGTTTGAATGTATGGTCTTTCTCTACCTTTTATAACCACTATCTTCGATGGTTTTATCTCCATCGACGGTTATCTAACTTGTAACTCTCAAATAGTTATTTTTCTTTCAAATAAAACTGTGTCTAGTCATCTTTCGCATTTTCTCAGATTCTGCCATGGGACCCATTCTTTAATATCTCCCAATTTGTCAAGCGTTGGTGCATCAAACATTCTTATAATTTTATATTTTAGGTCTAAATAGGTTATAATCCGAATCTATAAAGACAGAAACTTATATTTCTAGGAATTTCATTGCCAGCAAGATATTACCAAGCATTAGAGACTGAAAAGGATCAAACACCACAAGCACACACACACAAAAAGATTAATCAAGAACTGTGCAGAACTTTCAAATACAAGTATGTTTTACATGTGAACGAGTCCGAAATGAAAAACAAATGAATAAATAATTTCGAAATTTTTCCTACGTGTGCATGAACTGGTTTAGCATTCCATCGTAAGGCTTTTCATACAATACTGAAAAGTTCTATGGTGGTCGAAGCAGTTGCATCAATTATGCGCACCATCAACAACCGAATGTCCTTGCCCTGGACTCGGACCGGAGTTCTTGACACCTCGGAGAGCTAGAACTTCGTGGTATGGATGATGGCCGCCTTTCTCTTTACGGCTGGAATGTGACTTCACCTGAACATGGTGGCGATGCTCTGGACAGTTGATGGGACGAGCTCGAACGGAAGTGAAAAGCAAGGTGAAGCTCAAAAAGAGAACAAAGAAGATAAGCAGATGGTTGGGTTGCCTGGCCATGAATGCAGAATTAGAAGGTGGGCGTGTAGCCTTGAGAAGTTTTTTTTTTTGGTGTTGGAGAGGGGAAAGTATTGAGTTGTGAAAATGTGTTGTAATGTTGGTACATTTATATTGAAAAATGGTGAACCTAGTTGACTAGAAAATGGAATAAAAAGTGTTAGGTTCAAAGACGTATAGGGTTTGAACTAGGTTTAGGAAGCATGGGAGGAAAATTCATTTTGAGAGAGAGAGAGAGGGAGGGGGGG
>CAUOFW020003658.1:316528-358017 GCA_963454935.2 Ilex paraguariensis | reverse complement strand
TGTGTACTAAACCGGGATTGGACCAAAAAGAAAATGCACATTTATAGTGCCATGATATAAAATCACAATTCATGCATCAGGATGTCAAAAATCTTCTAAACAAGGGGCAAACACATGCTAGCAAGCTTGGTTAATTAACTAATAATCAACAAGGGAAAATAGTAAAAACCTTTCATGTACCTTGTGTTCTAACTATCCATGGAAGCTCCGTATTAAGAGATGGAGGATTATTCATTTGGGTGTCTGTAGAACTTGCAAATTTGCCCTTCTTAGACCAAAGCCAGATCTTAGAAACAGAATAGCTGTCGGTTTTTGCCCCAACACTAATCTTCTTTCCCTCTATATCGTCATCAGCAGAAGGATTGCCATTGTGATCAGTCGCCCTCACAAGCTTTAGATCACGACCATCTCTGTCATGGCTCAAGGCCACCCTGAGGTTTGTGTCACCTACCACATACTCATATGAACCCATTGAATAACACCTTCTTGCGTCTAAATTACTGCTACTAGTCTCTCCTCCTACCTCCCCTGCCCCATCATCCAATTTTCTGAACTTACCAAGCCTCACAGGAAAAACCCCCTTTTCAGCAACAATTTCCTCAATTTCAACTGTCTTCTGACTGCAAAACACCCTATTTCTCCCATTACTAGGAAATCCATCTTCTTCCCCTGGATCGTCAAAATCGAAAATTGGGTTATCAATGGAGAACTCGGGATTGAAAAGGGCCCCCCTACAAAGAGGACATGTTGAGTTTGATAGGAGCCAAGTATCTATACAATTGACATGGAAAGCATGGCTACACATTGGAAGCAATCTCAATTTATCTTTCCCAGAAAATTCACATAAACAAACAGCACAATCAAATGGCTCTTTTGGACCCACAATCTCTTTGTACAAGAAGACAGGTAATGCATCAATAAAAGCTTGATCCAGACCAGAGTCATGTAAATGGAAGAGTTGTTGTAGTTGCCTTTGGAGAGTATCAGAACTAGAAACTTCTGGATACCTATCCGATTGAGAGGATGTTGAAGACGGGTGTTTTGTGAGAAATCTAACAAGCAAGTGGAGAAGACCAGAAATGAAAAACAGAACAGCTAAAATTACTATGATGAAAAGAACAGCGGGACTAATTCTAGTTCCAGATGATGAGGAAGAATGGCTTGAATCTTTATGAAAATTACTAACACCATATGGAGATGAAGTTGAAGGAGAAAGAGGAGGTGGGTATGTCAAAACACCATCTTTCTGTTTGATTTGATGTTGAATCCAAGAATTTTTCAAATGGGTATGCTCAGATAACCATCTTTGCTCTCTAACTTCTGACATTGAACAGATCATTTGGGTACACTCAGAAACCATCCTCCTTCCTCATAGATCAGACCCAACTCATATTTTGATGAACAAATTAAAAATACAAGCACTTTCCTCCTGCACTCCAATGCTTTAGGTACAGGAATAAACCCCACAAGCTCAGAACTTTTTTCCTTAGAATTGAAAAGAAAAAGGGGCATCAGAAGGGTTATTGTGTAGTAGGTTTTGGTGTGCATTCAAGTCTCATATTTTATTGCTTCCAAAAAGAAACCTGAGTAACTGATAGAGCAATAATAAGAGAAAGATGGCACAAAATATTAAGGTTGAGTTGTCTACCAACCTTGATTCTCAAGAAGCCACCATTAATGTATCTCTAAATACTCTTCTCATGGACCCCTCCCTTCTTGCAGCACCCAAAACCCTAAAGCCAGGCTCTTTGAGGAGATTAAGATCCCAGAAATAAGAGAAGAAAAAGCAATAGTAAACAACTGATACCTCTGTCTTACTTTTTTTTTGATCAAATACCTGTGTCTTACTTAATACCTTCACAAATATATGTCAAACTAAATATATATATTGTCTGTATGTAAAGAGAGGAGGGTCTCTCTCTCTCTCTCTCTCTCTCTCTCTCTCTCTAAGCGGGTAGTAGTAGTAGTAGATGTGTAGAACCATAGAAGCCAAAGGCCGACACTGACAATAGTGACTACTTTCCCGAGCCAGGCAAAGGATGCCAAAAAGAAACACCTTTGTAACAACTTCAACGCGCCAAAGTAGCGCGTGAGAAATATAGTCAATCACAAGCGACAAAGTGCCTTATCATATGCCCTTGCTTCTGTGGGCCTGGGCTTGATTGGAAGGCCATTTCCACTTACTCCCGCTCTTCTGGGTGAGGTACACCAAATTAAATTTATTTGATAAAAAATATATAATAAAAAATATAAGACTATTAAATACTTAATTTTGATACTTATTTGTATCCAAATACATAATTTAAATTTATTTATTTTTATTGTGATATTTTTGCCCTTCATTAATTCATGTGTATTCAATATACCACTTTTCTTTGGAAAATAGTGCATTAAATATCTCCTAGTTTTATGAGAGAACTTTAATATATATATACATTTTAAATTATCTTTTAATACACCTTAATTTATGCATTTTTTTTAGAAAGTGATTTTATTTTCAAATTAATTTAATATCTGAATAGTGTAATAATGTAACAATAACAGTGTAACAATATAAAGTGTAACAATAACAATGTAACAATATAACAATAATAGTGTAACAATTTATTTACACAAAATATTGTACTATTATATTTTATCAAACATATAATTTCATTCAAAATAGTCCATCTCCGTTTTGAATTTGTTACTATATACACAAAACTACTGAACACTGTTTTTGTTACAATGTATTTGTTACACTGTTATTATTATACTAAAGATTATTTTAAAAATTATACATTCAAATGGTAAGTTTGATTTTAAACTTCAGAGTATATCGGACTCACAAAATAAACGGTAATATGAAATTATAATTTTTTATTAAGATAAATTCATATTTTTTAAAGGTTATATTAACATATATCAACGAAAAAGGATTACGTGTTACACGTGCACAAACTCCATGAGATGTGGGAGTAATATTCTAAACGTGAAAGAGTTCAAATGATTAAGTGACAAACATGAGAAGATCTAGGTATAATTTATCAATTTAGTTTTAGATGCACATTGATACAAATTTCTATCTTTAGATGTGTAAATTAAGATTTTTTATCTTTGGAGATGCACATTGATACAAATTTCTATCTTTGAGCGTGAAAATTGAGATTTTTTATTTTTTGGGTGCACATTGATACAAATTTCTATTTTGAGAGTATAAATTGAGATTTTTGATTTTTAGGGATATAAATTAAGATTCGAACTATCTTTTAGAGTACAACTTGCAATTAACCATTTTTCAAATAACTCTTTTTAATCAATTTTTATTAATAGTTGATTCAACAGTTGAAATTAAAATTTAAAACCTGATATCAAACATAAAAGTTTTACTCTTGAATATAGAAAGACTATTTTCATGACTAAAATCTTTGGCATTGATTACGGCACCACCAAAAAAATTTCAATACCATACCCTCAAAATTTTCTACTTCAAATTGTATTCTTATAATTATTGTGGGTAATTTTACAATAAAAAAAATTTATCACTTTTGTGGGTGTTTTAATTACTGTTGAAAATTTACTACTTCAAATAATATTTTTACAATTTTTGTGGGTCATTTTACAACTAAAAGATATGCCACTTTTGTGATTTATTTATCACTTTTATGGGTGTTTTATTAATCAATGTTGTGACTATTTTTATTACATTTGTGGTAAAACTACCACTTTTCTTAGGTACAAAAAAATTTATCAATTTTGTGAGTGATTTATCAAATTTGTGAGTATTTTTACTATATTTATAGATGTTTTTATTATTATTGTAGTAATTATTTTTATAAATATTTCAACAGTGANGATACAAATTTCTATTTTGAGAGTATAAAGTGAGATTTTTGGTTTTTAGGGATATAAATTAAGATTATAAGTATTTCAACAGTGATAAAAACACTCACAAATATAATAAAAACAACCACAAATATGATAAATAGAGGTATGATATCGATTTTTTATTTTCGATACTATAATCAAATCTTAAGTTTACATACACCAACATATTTTAATCATCTTTATATGATATAATATTTCTATTTCGTGTTCTTGCTAATGTTTCTACTGCATAATGATTGAGGATATTACATCCAATTTCTTCAATGCTTAGATCTAAGATAGATATTACTTGTGGTTGTGGGTTATATGAATCAATGTGCCTTTTTGAAGGATGACCATGGGAAAAGCTTCCTTGTAGTATTAAGGGTAAAGGAAGGTGAGGACAATCACATTCATAAGCAGTAAAATAAGAAAGATAATCAATAAGAGACATGCCATTAGGTAAATGAGGGATGATTTTATACTCCACCCTCCAAACCTAATGATGTGTTCCTCTTTTTTCTATTTATTATTTCAATTTATCATCACAATTGTCACCTGATGTTGATTTGCCATACATGCCACTTAACAAAGATATGAATTTATCTTTTAAGCATGCTCGATAGTCAACCATCACATGATACACAACTCCATGGATAGTGTACAGTAGATACCGTGACAGAGAACCTAACTTATAATTATTAGTTTTTGATCATGCCTTTGCAGTTTGGACACAGNAAGGATGACCATGGGAAAAGCTTCCTTGTAGTATTAAGGGTAAAGGAAGGTGAGGACAATCACATTCATAAGCAGTAAAATAAGAAAGATAATCAATAAGAGACATGCCATTAGGTAAATGAGGGATGATTTTATACTCCACCCTCCAAACCTAATGATGTGTTCCTCTTTTTTCTATTTATTATTTCAATTTATCATCACAATTGTCACCTGATGTTGATTTGCCATACATGCCACTTAACAAAGATATGAATTTATCTTTTAAGCATGCTCGATAGTCAACCATCACATGATACACAACTCCATGGATAGCAGTGTACATTAGATACCGTGACAGAGAACCTAACTTATAATTATTAGTTTTTGATCATGCCTTTGCAGTTTGGACACAGAAATACATATGGAAAATCATTTCAGCTGTTGTGTTAAGGTTCTTGTTAGGGCAGGTTTGGAAGAACTCACAGAGGGGATGGTAATGATTAGAGATACAATTTTCAATTTCAGTACTAATGTGGTGGTTGGTACCTACCAAAGGTAAAATAATCACAAACTCAATGTTACTCTAATTTCACTTAAGTTTTGGGCATTTTCTTCTAAGCAATTGGTTTGCAAATGTAATCATATTGTTACTATAAATAATTCTTTGACCCGTATCTCTTAGGTTTAATTGATACATGTGGCTTGTTTGTTTATCGCGTTTGGGCGAGTATATAAGGGGATTAAAGAAAAATAGTTCAATGAACTATCATAACCTATGTTTGGATGCATATCTCAAGCCCTGAATTTATAGGGGAAATGAATCATTGCCAGCTCCCAACCCACAATGTATTAAAAGTCAAGTATGGGGGTTTGATGAAACTCATGGAGAGTGGACTTCAAAAGTGAAAGATTATATTTGAAGACAAAAAGATTATTTTACCCAAAAATTTATTCTTCCATTCACCTAATAATGACATGTAGGTAAATTGAGTAATATAATTTGACATGAATCCATGAACCCCACATATATATGAGCGATGCTACCAAACATGAAATTGGATAGAATTTTTGATTGAAATCTCAAGTAGGAATCCCTCGGGTTGGGTTTGAAGGGGTTTCCTAAAACCAATCCAATCCCCCCCACGTGGATTATTCAACACATGCTTCTGTGGTTTGCGGGGTTATTACAGGTATCTGGAATTTATTTTCAGAGGAATGTGTTAGAGGTTCATCATGAACAAAAAAATAAAATACTAATTCTTACTGCTTTTGCTTACTAATTGACCTGACAAAACCACAAACTTTGGGTGATTAATCAAAACTATTAATTCAACTGTCCATAAAATGAAACTATTAAGAAAAAGTTGATATAAATTCAATTAGTTTAGCGCTGTTTGAACTAAACTTTAGGTAGGAAACTCAACTTTGAGGAGAAAAGTTTTAAAAAAGAAAACCACCTATTGTGCTCCTACTTGCTATGATTTTTCTTGACTATCTTACATTCTCTCTGACTGTAATGGTTGTCTTTGCACCACCAAATGTGCATGGAAATTATTTGTTGCAAGACTAGCTCCAAATGTGCACCAATGGAGCAAATCTTTGTATGACCATTGTGAAATATCTATCTAATCTTTCAGTTGACAAGCTCTATCCACTTGGGATTAGGAGTTGGACCAATACCATTTTGCATTGTAGGTATTGTTGATAGATTCAACTATGATATCGAAAAATAATTTTTCAGTGTTATATTTTTTACTTTTCATTTAATAAAAACATAACAAGTGTAAATTTTATTATACTTTATTGTTTTTTAATCAATATTTATAAATCATTCATATCAAAACTAATGACTGCAAATGAACTTTGCCACAGTACCATAGCCTTATCCACTGCTCCAAGGCAAAATTTAAGGAACAATTGCTACCCACTATCTTTCGCCTAATGCACATCACATTCATGTTGAAAAATCTTTGAATTTTATTGAGAATATTGGAACTCAAACAATTGAATGGAGTGAAGAGCAAACAAGAAGCACAAACTGTTGTCCGATTGACAACCTGGCTTGGCTTTGAATAGGAACGAGATGAAGAGAGGCAGCTCGCAAAAGGGCGAAAAGGGAGTCAGAAGAAAGCCAAAATATGCATGAACAATGTAGACATATAGCTCCATCTCATATCACTTATGGTTAGATATGTGAATCCTACACATTAACATGAACCAAATATAACACGAACTCAAAAATAACAAGGTCATTTAAGATAAATGAGTTGGATTATTCTTACGTTTATTTAATTGGTCATTGTAAAAGAAATATATACCATTTTTTTTTTCATTTTTTGATGTAGTACCATATGAACGTCGATAATTTCTCATTAACACAAACAGAATATGAATATGATTATAACTTAAAATGACATGAATCATACATAACACGATTTGAACATTACACAACATGAATCGATTGGTGCCCCTACTTATGGGGACTTACACAAACAATGTTCGAATCCTCGTCAGTTTTTTCACATCATCAAGAACTTGCATGAATAATGTAATGAAGCAAGGTGAATTAAGCCAAGCTAACATAACATCTCTAGAGAGTAGACCCTTCTGGCATTACTAGCATACAAGAAATGTTACTTTGTTCTAGACAAGATATTTGAAAGTACATATAGATATGGGACAAAAGAAATGTATTCCTACCAAGATTCTTTGTCAGTTTGATGTGATTTCTTAGAACTTAGCAGCAAAAAGAAAAGTGTTTGGCATATTCATGGTTCAGAAGCATCCATCGATCTCTCTTCTTCCTCTCCTTTAATGGTATTGAGCATTCGAGCAATTTGCTTCATGCCAGGCCTAGCCTCTGGTGAACGATCAACACATTTCACAGCTATTTGTAACAAGTTCACCATTCTCTCTTCACTTGCACCTTCTTGAATTAGGGCTTTGTCAAACACTTCCACAGTCCATTCTTCTCTAACCACAGAGACAACCCATCTAGCCAAATCCATCCCATTGTTCTGCACCATCTTCCCTGTAAGTAGCTCCAGAAGGATTACTCCGAAACCATAAATGTCTGCTTTGAAGCCACCGTCTTCTGTTTCTTCTTTAGCTTGAAAACCATTGACACTGAGGCTTTGATTGCCCACCACCATTAGACCATACTCACTGATGCAGGGCTCCATGTTTTTGTTTAGTAAGATGTTTGAGGATTTCAGGTTTCCATGAGCAATCCCATCGTTATGAAGCTGTTGGTGCATGAAAGCTAAGGCCTCGGCAATGGTTGCTGCAATACTAAGTCTGCTGCTCCAGTCAAAGGCCTTGCCCCTTTGGGTTCCTGAAATTTATACAACACCCTTATATTCATTCCTTCAGAATAACATAATGATTATATAATGATAAGGGTCTGTTGTGACTGCCTTCTTCTCATAGTAATGGCTTGATGCCTTTTAAGGGCTCGTGTTCTTTTGAACTCTTCTTCTAAATTTTAGGTCTTTCTAATATTCCCCAGATATAGTTTAGAGTTTAAGTTAAATTTGAGTCATAATTAAGTTAAATTTTTCAGGGGTAAGATTGCATGGATCCAACCCAGTCCAGATCTCGCAATGATATAAGTCTCGTACAATAGTCTGGTATTAATCAAGCAGAAGTATGCTCACTAAATTTCTCTAGTCCTACAATCCCAAAAAGTATACACCTTTTTAACATGTATAAATGAAAACTTGGCTTCTACAGACTAAGAATGGAACTGGGAATAGAAGTTTCAAGTTACCATGGAGAAGCTTGGAGAGACTTCCATTCTTCTGATACTCATAGACAAAAAGCTTCTCTTGCCTGGAGCAATAAAATGCAATTGCTGGCAATACATTTGGATGCTTCACTTGATCTAGCCTCTGCATCCTCCGCATGAAATCATTGCCCGACATAATCCAACCCTGAATCCTCTTGACAGCCAGAGGCATGGCTTGATCCTCACATATGACCTTATACAAACTTCCATGCCTTCCTCTCCCAAGTAACTCTGCAGGGGCCTTAAACAAATTCTCAAATCTTAGTTCATTCACATCTGAACAAGGTAGAACTACCAGAGATGATGAAAACACCCCACTTTCACCCGAGACATCAGAGATTTCGGATTTGATCTCATCTAATTTATCATCTTTTGAATTGAAATTAGGCTTTTTGAAACCACCATCAACTGCTGCGACATTGTTAACTGCTTCAATCTTCTCTTCTTTTATTTTTTCTCTTTTGCGAAGCAGTCTGAGAATGATGAGAATGAGCAAAGCCAAACCTAGAAGAAAATAGCCTGAGAACATAAGAATTTGATTTCTCGAGATGCCACCATTCGATTTTTGTGTTCCTGGGGCTGAGGGCAATGCTGAGGCTGCGAGTGGTATTGGGCAATTTGGCAATGGGTCACCACACAATTCAGGATTGTTGATGTAGCTGCTCACAGGAAAACGTGCACCTCCCCGGGGAATAGGACCTTTGAAATGATTATAGGAGACATTAAATACCCCAAAATTGGCAAAATCAAAGTTGGGTATAGCACCAGAGAGCTGATTATTTTGAGCAAGAAACTCTGTCAAACCCGATAGTCTGGCCAAATCAGGCAAGCTTCCAGAAAAATTGTTGTTTGATATATAAAGTCTTTTCAGATTAATCAATCTGGGAAGAGAGTTCGGGAGGCTGCCAGAAAATTGGTTTCCCCTTATGTACAAGATTTCGAGTTGTCTGCAATTTTCAATCTCCTCCAGGTTCTCTCCTCGGATATTGTTATCATTGAGACTTACAACAGTGAGAGATGCAACAAGAGATTTCGCGGTGCAAAGAGTGGCAGCATCAAAAGTTCCGGAAAAATTCAAGCCATCAAGAAAGATTTTCTTCACTGAAAGAGCCCTTTTATCGCAGATTATACCCTTCCACCGATCCTTGCAAGGATCAGAGGTTAAATTCCAACCCGTAATGGAATCCAATGGCCCATTGTTATTCGACAATTTAGTGAAAAAACTCAGCAACGAGTGTTTAACCTCTTCTTCCTCAGACTTTGTTGAATGTAAGAGGAGAAACAACGATATGAGAAATACCCAGATTGGAATTTGATTCATTTTCGACGATACAAACATTATTGCAACAACAGTGTTTGAAGTTTGGTTCGTCTGAGGAAGTTAAAAGAATTGAAACTATGGTTAGAGATTGTGGGATGAGGAGGAAAACCCAATGTTCAGATGATAGTTTTTGTTTGATATAATGCCAATCGGAGGACATCACAATGTGAATTTGGATTTTATGCCTTTGATTGCCGCTGGTGAATCAAGAAAAACAAGCCATTTTGGATCAAACAAATAACAAACTGCTATAGTGCCGGCGACTAGAAACTGTGGTAACTGTATTGCCATGTCCTTTTCAACAGGATTATTAAAGCAACTTGAACTCCATCATGCCAGTACTGCTCTTTCTGGCTGACACAGTCCAGTTGAAAATTTCAAATTGGCCTCAGTGTCTGTTTGAACATTTCCATCTTGTTTTCGTTTTTTGTTATTGTTTTTTTCTTGATCGAGTACTACCCATCCCATCCCATCTCTTGATTCTTCCTTCTCTGTCTCTATCCTGCTGCAACTTTTCAAGCACCAAACAAAGTATTTCTACATTACAATGAATTCATTCTTTACCTCCAATGGCTTTGAAAGTTTCACAAGCTATATTATACCATGTGATATCGTGTGGCGACATGGAGGCGAAAAGAGGAAAGAGAAAACTAGAAAAAAAAACTTGACATCCGACAAACACACAGACTCAAAACCTGGAATCGGCAATAAGTGTTTTCAATGTTGACGATACCAGAAAAATATGTAGCTTAGACTAAAAGACAAGTCAGGTCAGCACATGCCAAGCAAGCGAGTGCTTGAGAGTCAGTGAGGCACCAACTATCCAGGTTGGCTATATGACAAAAGATATGATCAAAGAGGATTTTTCCCATCTAATCCTATCTAAGCAAGAAGTCACCATCTCTCAAAAGTCACGTCATTACTTCTAAAATATCACTTTACACTTGTGAATAAGAATCTCTTACAGTCAAATATTTCTCAAATATTTTCTAATAATTCTGTTACCATAATAATGNCAAGAAGTCACCATCTCTCAAAAGTCACGTCATTACTTCTAAAATATCACTTTACACCTGTGAATAAGAATCTCTTATAGTCAAATATTTCTCAAATATTTTCTGATAATTCTGTTACCATAATAATAGTTACCTATGTATAAAAGGCCAGTCTATTCACCGGCTAAGGGAGATCGAAAAAATATCCAATACGCGCACCAAGCACAATAGTGCACTCTACTGTACTCATTTTCTTCCTCAAGAAATACACCACCAAGGAACAACTACATTACAGTGGACTAACTCATCTCTTCAGCTAGGCGAACCCCCTTAATTTTATGTGCATTCTTTACTTGCTTTAGCATACACTACACACCTCATCTAGGGTTCATTTTTTNCAAGAAATACACCACCAAGGAACAACTACATTACAGTGGACTAACTCATCTCTTCAGTTGGGCGACCCCCTTAATTTTATGTGCATTCTTTACTTGCTTTAGCATACACTACACACCTCATCTAGGGTTCATTTTTTATGGGATCTAGAGTTCATTCAACTCACCCACCTCATGCTTCTCGGATTTCAACACCATCAAATGTCATTTTTAATGTTCAAAAGCATTTTATCGGAGCGGGACATTTGAAAAAGGCGGTCTATTACCCGCCATTTCGACTAATGTAGATGTAAAGAGGGTCAAGTGTACGCAATCTAACCCATAGGTGAAAAGGGAATCTCTGCTACAGCAGGAGACACTTAAAGAACCGGCCAAAAATGTCGGCCGATGCAAATGGGGATGTTTAAATCATTTCTGAAAACATAATGTCGGGCTGCAGAAACGTACCCTTTTACNAGAGGGTCAAGTGTACGCAATCTAACCCATAGGTGAAAAGGGAATCTCTGCTACAGCTGGAGACACTTAAAGAACCGGCCAAAAATGTCGGCCGATGCAAATGGGGATGTTTAAATCATTTCTGAATACATAATGTCGGGCTGCAGAAACGTACCCTTTTATGCAAGTTATTAGTCTCGAGGACGACAGAGTATGCACCACCATATTCACCACCTTAGGAGCTGTATTTCGTCTGGCATTGTGTTTCAGGGAGGAAGAAAACCGAGTGCAGGAACAGGGAAGGGGTTGAGTCCGAGGAGAGGTGTGGGAGAAGATTCTTCACATAGAATCCACTTGTGTCTGAAGACATTCATTTAGGCCAAATTGAAATGTTGCCTGATTTAACATTTTGGCACATAGATTTTCAATGTATATAAATTCCGGATTTAAACATTTCGAGTAAGTTATTTACAAGAAACCACATTCTTTCGCACAGAGCTCGTCTACAAATCAAGTTATATCCAATGACATCATAGTACAATGTGACACATTGAAATGGCCTCCCCAAGCATATAGATAAAAAAGAGCATATAAACTTTGACATGCTTACGCTCGGAGAATAGTTCTAATAATATGCACCAGCATTAGCACAAAGGAACCAGAGAAGTCAAGGGAAGTGCAAACACCTTGAATTTTACACAAAATAAGGGACAAGTTTCTTGCACACAAAGATAGGCATTGTATCGTATCATCTGCTAGCCATATGTAGCAATCAATTAATTGTTCCATTTGTACAAGATTAATTCCTTGCACGCACAAGATTCTAAAATTTGTGATTCTCAGCAGCAAATGCTCTGCCAAACCAGTGTTCTACATTTTTCAACTAAGAACAGGCACAGCCCTGCTTTATTGAAAAAAACAATAGTGATCTCCTGAACATCACATTGTAATATCCATACCATTCATAACTTAAAGATGTTTCTCCTACACAAAAACATAACATTTCACTTCCCCCACTTTCCAAAGTATATCTTTGAGGTACAAAGGAGAGGACAGAGTAGATGCTTGGCTGTCACACTGCACCATCAGGAACCATCACAATTTATCCCCATAGTAATAAGCAGTGCCAACCATTAGTGCAACAGTAGCACCTTGGGCAACCACACGAGCTCTCATCAGCTTCTGACCCAAATGCGAATTCCCCGTTTTGAAACTAATTAGTCCAGCTGTGAGCACTCCTGCAGTCATGAATGCACCTACCAGACACAAAAAAAAAAAGAACGATATATATATATATATATGACATGGAGAATAAATACAAACCTAATTCCAGTTAAACAATTTAATTACGCCATGTCAATGACAGAAGCAATCTCATAAATTAAGCTTCATCATGATAGGCATCTGGTACTAAAATAGTCACAAGGTCTTCTGTTGATTACAGATACAAATTCAAATACATAAATATGTTTGGACGGGGAAAAAATAAATTAGAAGTGCCTCCCTTTGTTTTCCTCTCTCCCTTTCTAAATGCAACACAGCAATAAATTAAGAGAATGAAATGGTTTACCCCTCTTCTACATTACCAAAAAAGAAAAGGAAAAGAGGAGAGAAAGAAAGGGGGGGCGGACTAAGCTCCATGGAAAGGGGAAAAATTAAAACCACCTGAAGAATCAATGGAAAATATCACAGGAAAAATCTAACAAATAAAACAAAAAAAAAAAATAGTTACATCCTACTCAAGTCCAAAAAATAAAGAACCCAACCAAAAAAAAAACCTAATTTCTGCAATGCGAACTCCACTTTTTTTTACTGTCCTTCCATTGCCCTCTTTCCAGATAGCCCACGAGCATAAAAGTTCTGCTGCTCACCCCTGTCTCACATTCATATAAAAATAGCCACTTACTACTAGCTCCTTATGATCTCAATCAGAGAGAAATTTGAATTTCGTCTNTCACATTCATATAAAAATAGCCACTTACTACTAGCTCCTTATGATCTCAATCAGAGACAAAATTGAATTTCGTCCNAGTTCTGCTGCTCACCCCTGTCTCACATTCATATAAAAATAGCCACTTACTACTAGCTCCTTATGATCTCAATCAGAGAGAAATTTGAATTTCGTCTAGACTACATTATTACCGCTATCATCGCTGCCTTCACCACAACACAAAACAGATACCTCCTCTATACTTCCACCCAAGATCAACACACAGTACCAACTTCAATGCACCAATGCTCTATCAACCCTATCGACTACCACCATTGCCACACCACAACTGCACACCAATGCAACCATCAAAATTATATATGAACCATGTCCATCCATTATGTCCGAATCTGTGCCTCTTGTGTATTCTCCAATGACCTCCACTCTCACCACCACAATGACTCCAATTCTACCTACCCTGGTGCTATAATTGGTGAATTTTCAATTGAGTTACCATGTAATTCAGGATAATCAACAAACAACAGTATGTTCCATTCTACAAATTTCAAAATTCAGAGGAATTTCTTACATCAAACTTATCCCACACCCTCTCATCCATGATCCATGTGCATTTTAACATTCCAACCACTATGTAATGTCCCTAGGTTGCCTTTGAAAGTGGTGTTTTCATATGTATAGAAATGACAGAATATTTTGACAATAAAAATCTGAGAATAAAAAAAAAACAGATGAATTGGGGTTGCATGTGCAAAATGAGTATTTTGAACAAAATTAGCTTTACTGTTAGGTGGGTAGAAAGCTCAAAGGCATCTTATTCTCAGCTTTCAAAGCTCAAACAGCCATGCTAAGGATATCACATGACTTGCAATGCAGTAAAAAGTAAAGGGCGTGTTTGATGGGATGAGAGGGAGGCTTTGTATTGGCAAGAATGAGAAAGAAGGTCTTTTGAAAATTTTAATGCCCAGTATGCCATACTTCGCAAAACATTATCCCTTGAATCTGTTCAGTGCATTCTTGTTTAGATCAGACGAATGGCAATGCTTTCATTTTTGAGTGTGTATATGGATGGTGTCTCATTTTCTGGGCATCATTGATGTATCAAAATTACTGACAATACGCAGTTACATAGAAATTAGGACTCCTAAAGTAGTCAATTCTGCTAAATTTTCCGATGAGCTCTTCTCCAACAAATCCCAATCACCTCGTTGAACCAAAATGCTACTCCTTTTTTGAAACCAAGCAAAGTAATATCCCCATGAAATACTAGTATCCTTGAAGAAAACTTCTGTTCGGATAATTACAATGCTGAAATGTTCTAGTAACGAAAAGTACTCGCATAAAAGGACATGAAGAATCAACAAAATTGTAAATGTATCCTACATCTATACAAATCAAGTCAGGACATGCCCTTAACATTCTAATCAGAATCTACAAGACTGATGAACAAACGATATTTATGAATCCCGCACAAAGAATTAGGGATTGAAGAGTTGTGTACCAATGGGGACGAGAGGATTTCTGATGCGCTTCTTCTCCCCAAACAAAACTTCCAATTCGGATTCGGCGGTTCCCATCTTTTCCATATGTTTTCGAATCAACGCTCCGCCGAAATACACCAATTTATCGCCGGAACAAGCAAGAACGTTTCTCTCCCTCTCTCTCCGCCCCGAGCTCGACACCTGTGGCCTTCTAACCGGTGACGCGATTACATATTTAGTCCCACACATATCTCTTCTGGAATTGCACTTATAACCCTTTATTTTAACGTAATTAATTTCTTAGCAGCATGCCAATTTTTTAACTTTTTTTTTATTCCACAAAAAGAAAACCTTCTTTTTTTATTTTAAGGTAAAGTACTTACAAATTTTCAATCACGGATAAAAATAAATAAAAATAAAATGAAGAGAATTCCATGAAGCAATTTTTTGTGATTTCTTTCTTTTTTTGTCTAGATTTATTCACTTTTCAAGAGTATTTCTTATATAATGAGATGTATATAAAACACTTTGATAAAATAGTAATAAAATAAATTTTGATTTATTTGGATAATTGTTTTACTTAAAATATTTTACAAACATCTATACAATAAAATAAGTAAAAAAATTTATTTTTAACTTTTCGCGATTCAAATTGCTTGATGATTATTGATCTAACAATCTTAGTGTAAAATTTTTTTAAAACTCTTATCTCTTATCTAATTCTCTCTCCCCTATCTCATACTAGCACAACTCTCGCTCCCTCTATCTCATACTTTCTTTCTTATCTTTCACACGTTTTAAACACAAATTCTCTTATTTATTGAACGGTAACATATATCTAATATTAACAAAATATATCTAATATTCATTAAAACTCTAATAACAAAAATTATTTTTAACAAATTATTGGCTTATTAACATATGTCATGAGTCAGAAATTTTATTTATGGTGGGCACTTTAATTATACACTCTAATTTTTTTTCCTTAATCAATCACACTATATGATATATTTATATTGATTATATCATATTTGATACATAAAGTCTAGTTTATATAAAAAGGGAAAAAAATAATGTATATTAGATATGTATACAATATTGACTAATTATCAGAATTGTAAAAAAATGAACATAATTATCATTTTTATAATTAAAAAATATCAGTTATTCACTAATCATCCATTAAAATTATTCAATAACGATGTTCTAAACATTATCACTAAAAAATTAGCATAAAAAAACTATTACACAAAAATTCAAGAGATAAACATATTAAAAAATAAAATATGATTGACACATAATAAAAACTATAATCAATACTCACATAAAAAATAACATACATTTTTGTGGTAGAAAAAACAAAGTCAAATGAAGATCATTTGAAAAAACTTTCAATTGCAAAAATTTATCATAAAATGGAAGTCATTTGAAGAAAGTCTTATTATAATCAAAAATAAATAAATAATTGTAATAAGAAAATTATAGAGCAAGTACAAGTAAAAATGTGTAGAAATATATAATATATGAATATACATATCATATTTTCTTAAAAAAATTACCCCTGTGTAACTCTGTCCATGTATGTCATCATATATCTATTTATCTAGCTATATCTATATGATCTTAATTGAGTTTTCTTTCATTTTACAGCTCTCTCTTATCTCTCTTACATTTTAAACATACACTCTCATCTCTTGTATAACTTTTTTGTGTACATGTTGATATTTTTAAGGGTCGTATTTTTAGAGAAGTTATATCAAAATTTTTTAGAAAAATGTGTTTTCAAATTGATTTTAAATTGTGTAACTAAAGAAAATAATAAAAAATAAAAGTCCTGTTTAAAAATATTTATATTGCAAGACCCGTGCTCAAGATTTTTTAAGTTACTTAGTGCATTTGGGTTATTTCTAATTATTAAATAAACCTAACACCTACAAGTTTCCTATAAACTTAAAAACACTAAGATACCATTGACCCCGGTATCTAAGAATTTCTACCTACCACCTTTTCACATTGTTTAAGGAGCAACATCTATTGAGAGTAGATTGATGGTGTTAAGAGATTTCCAGAATAAGCAGTAGTTGAACCACCATAATAAAAAAACTAGCAAAAGAGCATCCCAGAGTCGGATTCAGACAAATAGACAGAATGACAAGCTTCATTACCATTTGAAAAATCCAATATTCATTTGCTAACAAAATCAACTAACAAAATCCATTAATAAATAAAGAAAATAATATTTTTGTTATATACTATTTGTTAAATAATTTTTTTTTCATTTTAAAATTCATGGTTGACATTAATCTAACTTATTTATTTTTTATATTAATTGATCATGTCTTTTCAAGTTTATACAAAAAAATAATCAATCATAATCTAGTAATCTATATAATAAAGTACAATACAATTCAAATCTCAAAAAATAAATAAAATTATNCTAACTTATTTATTTTTTATATTAATTGATCATGTCTTTTCAAGTTTATACAAAAAATTAATCAATCATAATCTAGTAATCTATATAATAAAATACAATACAATTCAAATCTCAAAAAATAAATAAAATTACTTTTATTTTTTGCGGTTGAAATCTCTTTAAATTTTATTTTAAGGTTAATCCAACGGCTAATATTAACACTTCAAATTTATTAGGGAAAATAAGCCCCTAAATGTGTGTTTTGATTGACTTTTTAAAAGTATTTCTATAATTTATAACTTTCTCATAAGTAATTTAAAAATAAATAGTATTTGGAACCATCCCACCCTCACCATTACCACCACCACCACCATCATCACCACTACGACCACCACTACCATTACAACCTCCGCCACCCCACCACCACAACTGTTGTCGTCATTACCTCCACCCCACCACTACCATCACCATCACCATTGTCGTCGCTAACCCTACCCCCACTTCTGTCACAAAAATACCACCACCCCTGTGACCATCATCGATACCATAATTATCGTCATCGCCCCCACGACCATCACCGATACCATAATTACTGTCATCGTTGCCACCATTGTTGTCACTGGCCTACCACCACACCTACCACACCCTTACTGTCCCACCACCACTCACCACCGACTGCTACCACCGTCGTCCATCGCCACTACCCACCATCGTCGTCATCTCATTCTTATATTTATTATCACTACCACAATCATCCTACTACCATTGTCGCCCCACCATCAGTACCACCACCACTATTATTGTCCACTGCCACTCATTATCACAACCTATCATTACCTATTATCACCCACCATTGTCGTCTGCCATTATGACCCAACCCCACCACATATACCATTACGACTCGTCATCGCTCACCACTGCCGCAACTACTTTGACCCAACCCCCACCATACCTACCACCGTCACCCGTCAACGCCTACCACTTCCATCAACCACTGTCACCCATCTCTACCACAATTACCACCACCACTTGTCACCGCCCACTATTACCGCCACCCATTGTCACCCACCCCCCATACTTACAACCATTGTCATTCACAACCAATCATCACACTGTCGTCCAGAAAGCACCCATTATCGCTTACCACCACCATCGTTGTTTCACCACACCCATTGTCAACCACCATCATTGTCGCCCACTACCACTTACACCCACCATTAACACCGCTGTCACCCATAGCTGGCACTACCACTATCATCACCCAAAATCCATCACCACCATTAACATTGTTATCCATGGCTACCACCATCACTGTAGTCATCGCCACCCACCACAACCATCACCATCTCTCACCACCACCATTATCGCTCATCACCACTACACCCCCATTATAATTGGTACTTCAATTATTTTTTCTCTCATCTACGTTTATAATTTGATTTTGAGTGTGAATACAAATATATTTATCGTTGATCATTTTTTTTATTATTTCGTGTCTTCAGACACGAGAAATAACTAATTTTATATAAGAGACATATTGCATATAGTCTTTAATTATTTCGAGTTCAAGAAAAAAATCGATATAAACCTGGACACCCTGTAACAAAAAAAAATATTTGTTGTTAAAAATTATTAATAATTTAAAGGGATTTTCACACTTTATACACCAAAAATGTCTCACTTTTTACTTTATATCTCATAATATTATTTTTTGCACATTGCTCCTGAATGTTTTAAATTAGTTTTAATATGACCCTCAGACTAACATTTATTTCAAATTTCTTTTAAAAATTGATGCATATGTCGCAAATGCGCGTTGTTCTTAGACAAAAATATAAACTTACCATTTATATTCTTGAGTGATATGTATATCAATTTTTAATGGGTTTCGAAACAGATGTTAGTTCGAGAACTATATTGAAATTAATTTATGATATTTAGGATACAACGAGAGAAACATAATTTTTGGAGTATAGAGTGAGAATTGGAATATCTCTCAGAATGCAAAAAACCAAATTATAACCGTACAAGTTTTTAAAGTTTCTAGTTGCAATTACAAAATTACATTCGATGAAGGATTGATTCTAGGCAACCCAAGAAACTATCATACGCCGTCGTTTCCTTATCTCCCTACTCGACGGTCTTGGCGGCAACAATAACCGAAGACGAATCGTTGATCAGCAAAGCAAATGGGTGTTCACGGCCTCTGGGAACTCCTCGCCCCCGTCGGCCGCCGCGTCTCTGTCGAAACCCTTACCGGGAAAAAACTGGCAATCGGTCCACTCTCTTTCCAAATCCTAACCTAACTAAAGAGAAGTGTGGTCAACTAGTTCTCATGATTTCATCTGATATGTGTTTTATGTTTTGTAGATGCAAGTATATGGATGATACAGTTCATGAAGGCGATGAGAGACGATAAGGGAGAGATGGTTCGGAATGCTCACATATTGGGCTTCTTCCGTCGAATTTGCAAGTTACTCTTCCTACGGACCAAACCGGTCTTCGTCTTCGATGGTGCCACGCCCGCTCTCAAGCGCCGTACGGTCATTGCTCGTCGCCGACAGCGCGAAAATGCCCAGGCCAAAATTCGGAAAACCGCAGAGAAATTGCTCCTCAATCACGTTAGTTTCCTAAAAAATTCCTACCCGCTTGTCGATCTTTTGTTGTAAGTGAATTGTTTAGTTGGACAGTGTTTGGTTGATTTCTTGTTCGAGCATTTAGATTGAACTACTTTTGTAAGATTTAGTTGGGGTTTGAGCCTAAAAGTTAGTAATTTTTAAGATTTGATGTAGAAAATGTAGGTAAGTAAAAGGTAGTGGACCTCTGGATTGTAATTTTTTTAAATAGGAAACGTCATTCTGTTAATAAGAATAAAACGTTACATAAAATGCGCAAAGGTGGACAAGAAATCCAACACTATTACATGCAAAATAAGAAAAGCCCAAAAGATCAAACCACCAAAAGCAATATACCTCACAAAACATGCCATATCCCCTATTAAATGCAAACTTTGGCAGTTTATGATTTAAGAAATAGAAAGACTACACTAAGTTGAGCTTAATACAACGATTTTCAGCCTAGTTCAGGTGAATAATTCCATCAGTGGATGCCAATTGGGAGTAAAATTCAGGTGAATAAAATTCAAATTTTAGCATTCTTTTGGTTTGATCAATATATGTGCAACCCAATTAGAAAATGAGTTCATTATTTCAAGTTTTGTAGCCAGTTAAAGGTCCTTAATTCAATTAATTTGCACGATATGGATTTCAGTACCTTTTTGTTTTTGTTGTTTGACAATAGCTGAAGGCAATGAGATTGAAAGAGTTAGCCAAGGATCTTGAGAACCAGAAACTGAAGAATGATGCTACGGGTAAAAACGTTGTTAATGAACAAAGGGACGTCGCAGGCAATACTTTGGAAGGAAATGATATGGCATCAGGAAGTTATGATCCGAAAACACCAAACGAACTGTAAGTTTTATTCTAGATTGTTTTATTATCCAATTAAGGATGTTAGATTTTTCTGATTTGTGTTTTTGAAGAATTGATTAAAGATTAGCAGCATCCCTTGCGGCTGAGGAATATGAGACATTTACTGGTAATGCATCAACACCTGGTGGTGGGGTTCCTGCTGAAGAAGAGGATGGCAGTGAAGATGAAGAGATGATACTGGTAAGTAACTGGTAGGGTGACAATCTACAACGGGAAGTTTGATCACAAAGGGGCAGACAACACAAATTTCCAGGGATCACAATATTGTAAATGATTGACATGATCTCTTGTGTTAATAGGGTTTAATATGATGCAAGGCATCTGGTAACACATATTAAGTATAAAAGTAATTTATTCCATCGGATATTTTGGTGTCTCAGAGCGTGTCTTCCCTGTTTGTATGATCTAGTCCCAATCATGATATCAGACATCTTAAGAAAGTGTCATTTCTTCAATACATATGTTACAATTTCTTACAGTTACTTTTCATCATCTTTTGAATAGGATGTTACTGTTCATTATGCCTATAAACTCATTTTTTTTTGTTCTGAATTAAGTTTGTTGCCTCCAGCATGCTGTTTCCTGAGGCTAGACAATGGTTGAGATTAGAGCCATTTCTTACTGGTTAGTTCGATTGAAATACGTAGTTGTTTTTTGTAGCCAATGATGCATGGAAAAGTTGATCCTGCTGTTCTAGCTGCTTTACCGCCATCTATGCAACTTGATCTTCTTGTCCAGGTAATTGTATCAATGGTTTTGGAGTTTGGAGGATGAAATTTCGCTTTTTGGAACCCTCCCACCTTATTTCAAACTTAAAAATTATTATACTCATGTGAGGGATATATCTCCTGTTTTGTAGATGAGAGAGAGATTAATGGCAGAGAACAGACAAAAGTATCAAAAAGTCAAGAAGGTAGGATCTTGAAGATTTTAATATAAATTTTTACAGAGTTACATTCCATTGTTATGTTGTTCTCGGTCATGACTCCTTTGCAATCTCTCCAATGATTTATTTGTCACCTCATCTTAAACATGACAATGAATGTGTAGTTTCTAATTTGTTTGTGAAATCTATACCTGGTTGCAAATCTGGATTCAATTATGTAATTAATTGTGCATGATTTGACGAACATCTTAAGTACGAGATATTTTGAATTCTGCAAATTTATATTTGTGCACGAACTCCCTGGAAGAGCTTGTGGGAACTGTGGCTTTCATGTGTTGCCTATCATAGCAATGAATACTTCGTTTTTATTGTGTCTCTATTGGATTGCTGCTAATCATACCTTGTACTGTTTGATAAAGGTGCAAATAACTCTTGTCTTTTCTTGGTCATCTAGGCCCCTGCAAGATTTTCAGAATTACAAATACAAGCTTATCTTAAAACTGTTGCTTTCCGTCGAGAGATAGATGAAGTGCAAAAATCTGCTGCTGGGAGGGGAATAGGTGGTGTACAGACTTCACGGATAGCCTCTGAAGCCAATAGAGAATTTATTTTCTCATCGTCTTTTACTGGGGACAAACAGTGAGTAAAAGCAAATCTTCAATGTTTCTGAAACTTTCCTTTTCTCTTCTCCTTCTGCTTCTTTAGCACCTCTCATTCTGCTTGAGGTAAATGACTTTAATTGCT
Source organism: Ilex paraguariensis (assembly GCA_963454935.2). Classification (NCBI taxonomy): domain Eukaryota; kingdom Viridiplantae; phylum Streptophyta; class Magnoliopsida; order Aquifoliales; family Aquifoliaceae; genus Ilex; species Ilex paraguariensis. The sequence continues at coordinate 335,555 of CAUOFW020003658.1, read as the reverse complement.
CAACTACATGCTTAAATTTATTAGAGTTCTTACATCTTCTGGAGTGGAGAAAAATGGCAATGAGCAATGTCAGACGTCAGTGTCGCATCCTTCATCAGATTCTCTGGGGGGTGTTGCATTTGGTAAGATGCCCAATGCTGGCACTGAGTCAGTAGGGGATGAACCTGTAGGGGTGTTTGATGGTGATGTTGAAACATATCTGGATGAGAGGGGTCGTGTTCGAGTCAGTAAAGTGCGAGCTATGGGAATCTGCATGACTCGAGATTTACAACGGAATTTGGATTTGATGAAAGAGATTGAGCAGGAGAGAATAGGCACAAAAAAAAATGCAAATGATGAATGCGCCCTTGATAATGATATAGCTGGTGTCCCCAAAAAATTCCCCAGTAAAATGCATCTTTTGGAAACTTCATATTTGGTAAATGATGGAGCGGTTCACTTAAGCCGCAGAAATGATGTGTCAACATCTGGAAATGGAACTTCGATGGAGATATCTTTTGAAGATGAGAGTCAGCGGAAATGTGTTGATGGCGATGATGAATTGTTTGCACGCTTAGTGGCAGGAGAACCTGTGATGAATTTTTCTGCTGATACACCCTTAAGGAAACAATCTCCCGAGTCTACTTCAGATTGTGAATGGGAGGAAGGGATCATCGAAGAGAAAGTTGATACTATAACTCACGGTGACAGTGTGGAAAGTAGACCATCCCTTGTAGATGGCGACGGTAGTAACGAGAGTGAAGTGGAATGGGAGGATGGATTTTATGATATTCCTAAAAATGCTTCCCCATGTCCAGATGAATACGGGAAAACTGTCTCCAAAGGTGCTTTGGAAGAAGAAGCTGATTTTCAGGAAGCAATTAGGAGAAGTCTTGGGGATTTGAAGGGTCAGAAATACATTGAAACATCATTTGATGATGAGACTTATAAAGACGCCAAAGAAATAGCTAGTGAGGTTACAAATGTTGGGTTTGCTTATCAAGAAAAGGATAGGGCTGAGCCAAACGAATTCCTAGAGAATGTTTGCGAACCAAATGATACATCTTGTAAAGTGATGGCTGGATTTGAAAGGATGGACATTGTGTGTGGAATAAACATTTCAAAACCTGATGATTCTTCAGGGGCCCAGTTGGCACCATGCACAGGGGTTTCTGATAACATGGAAGTGGTGATCAAAAAACCATTTGACAGTTCCTCAATGTGCCACCCTGAATTTCCAAGGCAAAATGCAAGTGGAAGTGAGGATTCCCATAGAGTAAATGAACAAGTTGGATCAGCTATTCCAATTGAAGAAAAGATGCTTGACTCGATTGGGGAGCAACTTGTGGATTCTTCAAGCAGAGCTAGCATGGTGTCTTATAATAGAAGTTTTTCAGGAACTTCTCAGAAGTCTAATTCTGATGTCATTCTTACTGATACTCAACAATTAGAGTTTGAAGCTGCAGTTAATGACTATATGAGTGAGACAACAGAGCACAGAGAATCTTCCCTTAAAGAACCAACAACTGACATTAATGTTGTGGAAAAATTGGTTGAGGAGAAAGATTATGATGACCTCTCCAAGGAAAGATATGATTTTGTTGACAAAACTGATTGGATAGATGGAAAAAATGAGCGGGGTGAAATTACTGAGGCTAGTTTAGAGGAAGAATTTCTAAATTTGGGCCAAGAACGCATAGAATTGGGGGATGAACAGAAAAGGCTTGAACGTAATGCCGAATCTGTAAGCAGCGAAATGTTTGCAGAATGCCAGGTATGCACTAAGTTTTATATGAATTATTTTGAAATTTGTGAGTAATTGTCAAAAAAATCGATAAGGTGAGTCTGTAAATTTCTTAGTGTAAATGTAAGGTACTCTGTAATGTTTCCAAGTATATAGCATCTGGCATGTTTGTGTAGTGCCTTTCGTCCACTGAAATTTTTTACTGTACATGCTTCCATTTCAACCTAGGATGCACAGATCCTACCAGAAGGGTGTCATGGCAATGTTGGACATGTGTCTGACACTACTAGAAGTATCCTAAATAGTTAAAAAAAAATTTCCAATCGGACACGGTAAGTTACAATGAATTTTTTTTAATTTCACAATTGTTAACTATTAAGAGAAGTGTAGGATTTTTTTATTTTGTTTTTTGTTATGTAACTTATGGACTATGAATATCAATGGATGTAATGGTGTTTGATGAAAATAGTAGATGTTTATTTTTATCTATTTTAATTTTTATGGAAAAATTAATATTGGTTAGGTCTTATTATTAAAATAGTTATTAAATATGCATTGTTTTTAATATATTACAATTTTATTATTATCTAAAAGATATATAACAGTATTTTAATTAGCCATATACTTTTTGTACTCATGTCCTATATTTTGAAACTCTGCCGTGTCTTTGTATCTATATCCGTATCCGTATCCGTATCCGTACTTCCTAGATTTCATCAATTTAATAACTAATAAGAGTTGTTTCATTAACTCCATGTGTATACATATGTTGATATATACAGTGACAATGTTGTGTTACTACTTGAAAACTGAAGACCGTGGATTGTTGTGTGCTTCTTGTCAAGTGCTTACACATCTTTGGGTACATGGGTGTTCTGCCTCTCTCTCTGTTAATATTTGATTCATTGAAGGAAATCTTGTTCTCCATTTCTCTGCTAGTTCCTATTTTTTGGTAGATTTTGTTTTTACCAGTGGGGAAAGATCTAAGTCATGGATCTGGATATATTATTATTGATTTTTTAGGAACTGCTTCAAATGTTTGGCTTACCCTATATCATTGCACCAATGGAAGCCGAAGCTCAATGTGCATACATGGAACTGGCAAATCTGGTTGATGGTGTGGTCACCGATGACTCTGATGTGTTCTTGTTTGGGGCTCAAAGTGTATACAAAAATATATTTGATGATCGCAAATATGTGGAGACATACCTTATGAAGGTTTGTATCTTGAATATATTATATCAAGTATTCTTGTTTATTGTTTTGACGGCAGCAGTACACGGGCAGAAATGTAGATATGGCTTTATATGATTCATCTCATGTTTTTATTCTACTTTATCTCATTAAGCTTTCACAGGAGATCCTTGAGGAAGAATTACCTTGATTCAATCTCTGGCAGTGTGACCTAATATAAAGATATTTTTCCGAATGTGATCCTTTTTTATTTCTTTTCCGCATATGGTTTTTCTTTTAGATTCAGGATAACCTTAGATTTAAACTCTTCTAGAAATGAGGTTTAGTTATATTTCCTTGGGTCTGTTTCTGTTCAGGTTAGATGCACGTGACAGCTTATTTAATGCCTTATACATATTTGTCAGGACATTGAGAATGAGCTCGGCTTAACCCGAGAAAAATTGATTCGTATGGCGCTACTTCTTGGGAGTGATTATACTGAAGGTGTAAGGTAATTTTGAGATGCATGTTTGTCACTGGCTCACTGCTAGTAATCAGGAATGTTGTGATCTTCACAATTGGTGTTTTTCTATGTATTCTGCTCCTGTCTTACAAACACTATGTAAACCTACTCATTTGAAATTGCTGTTCTGTCAGAAAACAATGGTAAATATCTCCGTACAGTTCACTTGTAAAGTTTACATAAATTGATTCTTTGGCCAGTACAGTGGGATTGGCATCGTTAATGCCATTGAAGTCATAAATGCATTTCCTGAAGAAGATGGCCTAAGTTATTTCCGGGAGTGGATTGAGTCGCCGGATCCGACTATTTTAGGAAAGGTTGATTTGCAAGCAGGATCAAGTTCTAAGAGAAGAGTGTCAAAATTTGGTGAGGACGATGTGAGTTGCTCCCACGACAACATAGAAGGAGTTTCTGCATCCAACCAACATGTTTCACAGGCTGATTGCATCCAAAACATGAAGCAGATTTTCATGGATAAGCACGTAATTACACGTTTCAGGCTATTGCTTTTCTTTGATATTTTAATATTGTTTGGTCATGGAAGAATAATTTCCCACTTCTATTTTATAATTGATAAATATAAAATTTCATTCTACAGAGAAATGTGAGCAAAAACTGGCACATTCCTTCTTCTTTTCCAAGCGAAGCAGTGACTTCGGCATATGCTTCTCCACAAGTGGAAAAGTCAACAGAGCCTTTTTCATGGGGAAAACCAGATCTTTTTGTTCTTCGCAAGTGAGTTTTATGTGATTATCTCTTTTCAAACTTCTGGTTAGGGCCAGGGGATATATGGGAATGTCATATCTGGTGGCATATTGTTTTTTTCTTTGTACCAGAATGTATATGCCTTGGAATTAAGAACTACTCTCAATTGTTAGTCATATCAAATTTTCTCAACCTTGTCTAAATAATTATAAGTTGCATAGAGTCAAAATTTATGTAGCCAGTACAACTTTTATAAGTTGTACAGACTTGAGTTTTAGTCCCATCTTTTACACAGCAAGTCCTAAGCATGGGTAAAGAAGGAGGGAGGATTGCGTTAGGTAATTGACAACCAAAGTAAAATTTTGTCAGATCCAATGTGAACACGAATCCAAAGAATAGCCAACCCAAATGGTTTGGTTAAGGCTTGTTTAGTTGAGCATATTTTTTGGTGCAACAGGTGTTTGTAGTAACATTTGCTAAGGAGTGAAATGAAGTGATGAACTTATTGTTGCTAGTTTTGGTTGAGGTTTTAGACCTATTTTTTAGTACACCAATTTAGATTGGCCTTCATGGGTCATATTTGATGTGAACCTTGGTGACTTGGTGAACTTAATCAGTTCTTATGCTGTAATGGTATGGTCAACACATTATATGATGATTTATTATAGATCCAGCAATAAATTGTAGAGTCATAGTTGATACCATTACTGGGCTAGATCAGAATGTTACCCTTGATATGTGGTTAGGTTGTGGTTATATCAGTTAATGTAAGTGTCTGATGTAGTGTTATCAAAATTAGATCGGACCGGTTCAACCGTGACCCAGGACCTAGAACGGTCCGGTTTTGTAGTTAGACCGCATAAGGCATCAAACTGCATAGGAAACGCTAAACCGGCCGGTTTTTGATCAAATCCGTGAACCGAACGGCTGTGCAAACCGGACAGTTGGAATTTCACAGTCGTCTTCCTTTCCCTTTCCCTTGTTACTTGCCTTCTCCACCACAATGATACAAGCACAAATTCTCCATTACCCACACCAATCACGGAGAATTAAGATAGAGATAGAGATCGGGAATTAGAGAGAGAGAAAGAGAGAGAGGGAGAGAGAAAAACAGAGATTTAGAAGTTAGAACCCAATATCCAATTCAAAACTAATCCTTCATCAGGAGCTTGATTGGAGCTTTCATTAGTTGTGGTTGATCGTCCATGCAGCTTTTTTGGAGCTTCTTCAGCTATTCATCAGAGAGCGGGAGAGGGAGAACTCGAGATTGATTGCCTATGGAGGTCCCGAAAAATCAAGCCTTGCATCAACTGTGCTCTGTGTGTGCAAGGGTTTGAGAAAGGGATGGATCATGAATGTGTGTTGGTTAGAAAGAGAGAGATGTGTGGGTTTGATGAATTGAATTAGAGAGAGAAGGAAAAGGGTAAAAAAAGGACAAGACTTACTTTTTTTGGTCAGGGACAAGACTTGTGTTTGGTTTTTTTTTTAACTAGACTTATATTTAGTTTCATGAATTATTATACAATACCAAAAATATCTCTCATGGATCAAAATATAATGAGTGACAAATCTTAAGGACTATAGATGCAATTTATACTATATTTTATAATATTTATATTTTTTTATTACATAACCTGTTCGACCAGTTCACCCAACGGTTGAATCAGTGAACCATTGACTCGGTCTTTCTGCCGGTTCAATGACAGGTCCGGTTTTGATAACATTGGTCTAATGTGGCCCAACCTAGCTCAACATGACCCATTGCTGCCTCTTTGGCTGGTTTTCACCCTATCCCAGCTAATTATGCAGTCAGCTGCAGTCTGCAGTTGAGTCATTCTGACTTGAGATGAAGTCATTCACTGCCCACAAAGCCCTCCCAAAAATGGGCATGCTTTCTTCAGTTTTGGGCTTGACCATGCGCTGGTGATTTTGGGGTTTTTGCTTCATACATGATAATGTAAGTTGCTGACTTTCTGGCATCTTTATTTTATGCAGATTGTGTTGGGAAAAGTTTGGATGGGGTGCCCAGAAAGCTGATGAGTTGCTACTGCCTGTCTTGAAGGAGTACAACAAACATGAGGTCAAACCTATGCCTGTTTTTATGAACCTCAGTGCTCTTATTCGCAATTACTGGCTTATGTCCTTACCATTCTCTGGGGTGACTGGATTCTATCTGTTAATATAATAATGTGTGGGGGTCACAAAACAATGATGATTCTGATATCTTCTTTTGCCTCTTGTTTTTTATTGGATTGATTGAGGAAGACTCAACTGCGGTTGGAAGCATTTTACACTTTCAACGAGAGATTTGCGAAGATTCGTAGTAAGAGGATAAAAAAAGCTGTTAAAGGAATAATGGGGAATGACTCTTTGAAGTCAACCGATGACTCTTTGCCAGATGTTTCTAAAGGTAAAAAGAAAACAAGACCAAGTCCCAGAGAAGCTGGTGGTGAAAAATCCAGAGAGCTAGAGGTTGGTATTGCTGGAGATGAGATGGACTGTAGAGAAATATCAGGTGCAAAGCAATCAAGAAAAAGGAGGGCCGGTGGAGAGCCTTTACCATTAGAGTTTGCAAATTCAGCTCCAACAAATCGGGCAGAAGGCAAGCGAAATACCAAGAATGGATTAAGTGTAAAAGGAAGAGGCAGAGGAAGAGGGAGAGGGCGATCTGTTGGAAGAGGGGGGAGAAAAGAGAATTCTGGATTTGAATGTGCTGAAGCCAATTCTGATGATGGAACCAATAGTGATAGTGAAGAGGAACTGCAACTTGAGAATTACGAAGGGTCACATGAAGTACGAAGAGTAAGTTTTGCTGTTCTTAGTTACTTCATTGGTTATTAAGATATAATACTGCTGTGACTTATGAACAGAAAGAAAGAGGCTATATTACTTTTGTGGTAGGGATACATAAGATAATATGCAATGCAAGAAGACTTAATTGGTTACTGCAAGCTAAAATCTAAAGTTGTAGATGTCTTTTTTTGTTCGTGCCTTCTCAAGCGCACTTGGTTTGCTTTCGATTATGAAGATTAAGATGCAATTAGTTGGGTTTTGGTTGGTGTCTGGGTGATTTATTCCAACTGAAGTGCTGGTGAGGTGAGAGACATTGGCTTTTTGATATTATGTTTTTTTGGTTGATAGTAATTGTTTTTAGATTTGACAAGGAGTATTTTTTTTGTTAAGGAGTCCGAAAGTAGGCCAAATTGACTTTGACTTCACCTTGGGTTGATTGGCTACTGTTTCTACTTGCGAACCCGCCTTATCAAGGTTGCTTCCATAATGGTGTTTGGTATCATATCTACTGTGGGGTTGTTCCAAGGAGAGTATTGTTGATGGCATGGTATGGATGAAATCATGCCTGTTGTCGAGTATTCTCCTTGTTGGGACAATGATATGATGAACACCATACACCATTCAAGTACTTATATGAGCTTCTAAATTTTTTTCTCGGCATCTGCCATTATCATGGATGAATCTGTGAATAAGCGTTATATTTGGAGAGAAGTTCATATATAAGCATTTTATTTTGAGAGAAGTTCATATATTAACCAAATTTGTTGTTTTCCCGTCAATTTGGTTGACTCTAACTATCCTCTTGTGTTGTTTTTCCAGTCAACACGTCCGCGGAAGACTGTGAACTACAAACTGTCTGACTTAGAAACCGATGGATTAGGCAAAACAGTTATGGACAATGGAACTTGCACTGATAAGGAGGCAGAGGAAGAAGAGGCTTTTGAAGACCAGGGGATGATCGTTGGAGATGCTGTTGCTGGCCCCAGCCAAAAAACCTGTCATAAAGTTGGAGGTTCTCCAACAAAGGAGGGCTTGTCCAGGGACTACCTTGAAGCGGGAGGTGGATTCTGCATAGATGAGGCTAAACAAAACATTGACAATGGTGAACTAGGTTCGGGTCACAATTCTGATACTCTTTCTGAGGCAGAATTATCAAGAGAATACCATAAAATGGGCGGTGGATTTTGCTTGGATGAGAATGAAGTGGGTAAGGACCCAAATGAATTTTCTTCCAGCCCAGCAAGATTGAATATCTTTGAGAATGTTGATCCTATCCATCACCTTGTTGTGGAAGAAGCTGAAAATGAGATTGGTAAATTGGTTACTAGTCCGGTAAGAGTAGTTTTAAATGGATGTCAAGGTGGAGGGAAGACAGGCGCCCCTAATGCTACAACCAATAGCGTTCATTCCAATGTAGCTATCTCTCAATTTAATATTAGAGAAGCTGATTCTGGGACAAGCTCAGTAAGATCTCTAAGTGCAATGCCGAATCTCAGAAGAAAGCGAAGGAATCGTTGAACTACTAATTTTTGTGATTTTTTTGTGGAGTTATTTATGAATTTTTTTCTCCACCTCTCTTGGGCAAATGGGATATTTTTCAAGTTTGCATGTGTTCTAAACAGCGTTGGTTTATCTTTTTCCATTTTTAGGAGGAAGATAGGGGTTTGTATTTGCATTGTAAATACCAGCAGACAGAAGAAAGAACTGAGATATCAGAAATTGTACCAATTATTTACTATGAGGGACCGAAGTTGCAGATCACCTTTTTTTTTTATGTGATAAGAGACAGAAAGTGACGTGCAATTGACCCATTGGATGTTTCATCTGGGTATTGTTGAAAAAGGGTTCTATAGGGACACTGTTGGGTGACCAAAATTGCCAAAATGTGTGATGTCAATCATCAGTGAATGATTCTTTTTCCAGGAGGACAAAAACGTTTGTAAATTTCTCTCTCTCTCTCTCTCTGCGTGTAGTTGGAGAAGCAGAAGTACGAGGTGAAGGTGGCCACTCAGACAGTATGGGGTGGTGGTCCTGTGTTAGGAGTGCCATTCCCTTGGCAGCAATGGTAACAGTGGAGTGCACTGACGTGGGATTGTCAACAATAACCAAAGCAGCCATGACAGAAGGGATGAGCAGCTTCGTGTTTGTTGTTTACAATAATGCTCTCGGCACCATCATCCTTCTCCCCTTTGTTGTTGTCAGGTATATTCATCCTAGATTTTGATTAACATTTTCTTGATCTCCACTTTTTACAGAATTTTTTTGGTTCTAAAGCTGTACTCTCCTGCTTGCAGAAGGGGAGGAGCTCCTCTGACTCTCTCTCTGCTTAGTAGATTCTTCCTCATCGGTTTAATTGGGTAACACTGGAAAGAACTATTCATGCCCACACACCGACACATGCATACTGATTACTGTTCCTGATGTGAATCAATATTGGCATCCCTCTCTTGAGTGAATTCTATGTTACTTAAATAAAGAATATTTGCTCTAAATGAATTTCGCTTGCAGGAGTGTGGCACAGATGCTTTCATTTTCTGGTCTCAACTACAGTTCTCCAACTCTTTCATCTGCATTGGGCAATCTTATTCCCATATTTACATTTCTCCTTGCAATCATATTCAGGTGGGAGGTAGATTGATTAATACTCTGAATATTTTATTACTAGTGGTGTTTGTTTGGTCTTTATTTTACTGGTTTGCTTTTCCATTGAATATGCTGTTTGCTATTGACATGATGATGCACCTATATTTAACCTGATTGGATGGTTATTAAAATATATTTTTGTCTTCATTTACCGTTGTATTTTTTTTTATTATAATTTGACTCTAGTGCAATGCAGGAATCCATTCTTTTGTTTGTTATAGTTAGACTCTAAGCTACTTTTTGTTTCAATTGATCAATACATTACTGGGAAATGATCAAAAAGACACTTTTGTGGCAATATTTGCATTTTTAGAATCTGGATCAGTTGAGTACTTCCCAAAGTGCCAAAAGAATACAACAGTAGAAGGGAAAGGAAAAAAGTAAAGAATATTTACTAGCCCTAACAATGCTAGACACGACCTGCGAACCAAACTCGAAATCGATACAGGATTTGCAGGTTTGGTACCCGACTATAAATGTCACGGTTAGAGGTTGAACAAATTTTAACACGACATTAACCTGACATGGCACCACTCATTATCAGCACTATTACCAACATTGAATGGATAGATGTTGATTTTTGTTATTGCCCTCCTGATGAGGATATGTTTTCCAGGATGGAAAAACTGGATCTAAGAGGCTCAGGCGGTCTAGCTGTCTCTTTGGGTGCTGTGGTAGCAGTGTCAGGGGCATTCATAGTCACCCTCTACAAGGGTCCACAAATCCTGATGGTTTCTTCCCCTTCTAATTTTGCTCATCATCATCTCTATTCACAAGTATCGAACTGGGTCCTTGGAGGCATTTTTCTCTCAATGACTTCCATTCTAACTGCAATCTGGAACATCTTAATGGTAAATATAGCCACCTATGGTACAAATTGGAGCACATGACCCTTGGTAGCACATACCCCACCGAACCCAAGTGTTTTGGGAATGGGAACATTCATTAAATTTGAATCGGTTTTGGTAAAATTGAATAATAAGCACTTCCTTAGGTACTTGTATTCAAATTTTCAAGCCGTGGAAAGCAACAGATATAAGGTTGGCAAAAAGTCATTTTTTTTGATCCGTCGTGGTCATTTAACTTGACCATGGACATTTTACTGTATTGGCAATAAAAGTGTATTAGGTCTGGATTTCATAATTTAACTATGACTATAATTTGTATTTCATGTTCAGGCAGCAACTGTGAAGGATTTCGCAGAAAAAATCACAATCGTGTTTTTCTTCTGCTTTTTTTCAACCATCATAGGTTCAATTTTCACTCTTATCGCGGAACAAAATCTAAATGCATGGACCTTGAGGCTTGACATGGAGATGATTGCTATTGTCTATGCAGTGAGGAATCTTTTCTTTTTGTTTCGATTGGTCTCATCTGTTGTGTTTGGATTGGGGTCAAAATTGTTATAAGATGGATGCGCTTTGTCAAATTTTATTTTTTGATGCTGCATCCTCCCTACTTTTCTGAACCAATTTTTAGTAACTTCTATGCTCATTCCAATTTCCATTCAACAGTCGTGTAGATTGACAACTTGCAAACTTGGTTTCTTTATTTTCTTTTATTAGTATTTGACAAAACTTGAAAGGAGTTTGCATATCACATTTAATAACAGGCCTATATTCTTGAACCAATTTGTGTGTACGGGGTTTTGTTTTTTTTTTTTTTGGGGGGGGGGGGGGGGGGGGGGTGGTTAAGTAATACTGTGGTTTTATTGTTCTCATACGTTTTGCCACTTTGCAGCTCTAGATGGAAAGATTTAACATATTCATTTAATTTTAGGCAATATTTGGGGGAGTTTTCCGCAATGGTATTCATACCTGGTGCTTCCAGGAGAAAGGGCCCGTGTTCGTAGCCATGTTCAGGCCCTTGGGGATAGCAATTGCAGTGTTCATGGGCGTCGCATTCCTTGGTGATACCCTTTATCTTGGCAGGTATGTATTAGAGAACCCAAATTTAATGCAACATAGCTCTTAGACGCACGTGCACACACACACGGAAAATTAGAAACTAAGTAGGCGAGAGTGCAGCAGCCGTGTGCAGAAGCATGATTTTCTAGTGAGATTTACTCTTCATCTTCTTATATTGCTGATCCTAAAGGTCCATATAATATGTATGCAGAATACTTGGGTCAATTATAATTGTTGTTGGATTTTACGCTGTACTGTGGGGAAAGGCGAACGAATTGAGCTTGAATGATGATAATGTTGTCGAGGGCTTGGAATCATGCTCACAGAAGACCCCTTTTTTAGAGAACAATTCTCAGGGAGAAATTTAGAGATGAGCTTCTTATATCATCCGTATAAATGAACTGATGCGAAAATGTTCAAGGTATCAATTATCTCTGGAGAGAACGATACACGCATAACTTGCACAATCATACCATTCAGTGTCATATGATTTCATCCTCTACCCTTGAAATTATTTCCCTCTTTCTTCCCTACTGCTCTCTCTCTCTCCCTCCTCTTTTAATTCCTCTTTTTTCCATCTAATAGACAGACTTTGGAAGGGCGAAGGATGGAAAAAAGAGATAGAAGAGGAGAAATATTATTAAAATCTTTTTGAGTTAGGTTATGAGAGATAAATCCCTTAGTTTAGGTGGGCATAAATTAGTTCAGGTATTTTTGAACCGTTGAACTAAAAAAAAAAATTCGAAGACAGGATATTATTTTAAAAAATAATCCTATAATTGCAAAAGATGTTATTAGTCGTCTGATCTTCACTGTGATTGGTTCGATATTAATATTGATTGATTTAACATTGGCGCCACGGTTGGGTATTGTTGTTTTTTGGAATGTGCCCTCCAAATATTTATTGTGATTACCAGATTTTTGTGCTTTAATTTGTATTTTTGGTTGATCACGGATTTAGAGGTGTTCATGGGCCGGGTCGAGCCTGGGTAATGCAGGTCCAAGTTCTTATTCAAGTGAGTTATCGGACGGACTGAGCTTCGAGTAGGGGTAGACTTCCTGCAGGCTAACTATCGAGTATATTGGGCTGGCTTGCTCATGGGTTTTTTTATACACAATTTTATTTAAAAATAATAAATATTTTTGTAATTTAACATTTGTATAAATTATATTTTTGAATAAAAAAGTCATAATGGATAAAAATTAATTTTATTTTTAGGATTCTTTGGAAGTCGGTACACATAATTAGACTTATTTGACAAAAAAAAACATAAAACAAAATGTGAGTTAAAAAGTAATAAATGTCTATTTTAGAGTCATTTAATTCAAAATCTCTTATCTTTAATGCACATTAATTCATGTGTGTTTGTTAATACATATAAATACGTATTTAATTTATCTTGATTCATGTGTATTTGTTAATATATATATATATATTTGTTGTTAAATAGCTTATTTAAATTTTGAATTATCTTAAATGCACTTTGATTCATGCGTATTTTTTTTTAAAGTGATTTNATATGTATATACGAATATATATATTTGTTGTTAAATCTCTTATTTAAATTTTGAATTATCTTAAATGCACTTTGATTCATGCGTATTTTTTTTTAAAGTGATTTTGTTTTCAAATTATATTTAATGAACCTTGATTCAAATGTTTTTTTTTTGGAAAATAATTTTATTTTTAAATTAATTTAATATCTGAATAATATAATAGTATAATAATAACAGTGTAACAAAAACACTGTAACAAAGACAGTGTAACAAATACACTGTAACAAAAACAGTGTTAAGTAATTTTGTGTATATGGTAATAAATTAAAAACGGAGATGAACTATTTGAATGAAATTATGTGTTTAACAAAATGTAATAGTACAATATTTTGTGTAAATAATTTGTTACACTATTATTGTTATACTGTTACATTGTTAGTGTTACACTGTTATACTTTTATTGTTACACTGTTATTGTTACATTATTATACTATTCGGATATTAAATTAATTTGAAAATAAAACCACTTTAGAAAAAAAAATGCATGAAACAAANTCTCTCTCTCTCTCTCTCTGCGTGTAGTTGGAGAAGCAGAAGTACGAGGTGAAGGTGGCCACTCAGACAGTATGGGGTGGTGGTCCTGTGTTAGGAGTGCCATTCCCTTGGCAGCAATGGTAACAGTGGAGTGCACTGACGTGGGATTGTCAACAATAACCAAAGCAGCCATGACAGAAGGGATGAGCAGCTTCGTGTTTGTTGTTTACAATAATGCTCTCGGCACCATCATCCTTCTCCCCTTTGTTGTTGTCAGGTATATTCATCCTAGATTTTGATTAACATTTTCTTGATCTCCACTTTTTACAGAATTTTTTTGGTTCTAAAGCTGTACTCTCCTGCTTGCAGAAGGGGAGGAGCTCCTCTGACTCTCTCTCTGCTTAGTAGATTCTTCCTCATCGGTTTAATTGGGTAACACTGGAAAGAACTATTCATGCCCACACACCGACACATGCATACTGATTACTGTTCCTGATGTGAATCAATATTGGCATCCCTCTCTTGAGTGAATTCTATGTTACTTAAATAAAGAATATTTGCTCTAAATGAATTTCGCTTGCAGGAGTGTGGCACAGATGCTTTCATTTTCTGGTCTCAACTACAGTTCTCCAACTCTTTCATCTGCATTGGGCAATCTTATTCCCATATTTACATTTCTCCTTGCAATCATATTCAGGTGGGAGGTAGATTGATTAATACTCTGAATATTTTATTACTAGTGGTGTTTGTTTGGTCTTTATTTTACTGGTTTGCTTTTCCATTGAATATGCTGTTTGCTATTGACATGATGATGCACCTATATTTAACCTGATTGGATGGTTATTAAAATATATTTTTGTCTTCATTTACCGTTGTATTTTTTTTTATTATAATTTGACTCTAGTGCAATGCAGGAATCCATTCTTTTGTTTGTTATAGTTAGACTCTAAGCTACTTTTTGTTTCAATTGATCAATACATTACTGGGAAATGATCAAAAAGACACTTTTGTGGCAATATTTGCATTTTTAGAATCTGGATCAGTTGAGTACTTCCCAAAGTGCCAAAAGAATACAACAGTAGAAGGGAAAGGAAAAAAGTAAAGAATATTTACTAGCCCTAACAATGCTAGACACGACCTGCGAACCAAACTCGAAATCGATACAGGATTTGCAGGTTTGGTACCCGACTATAAATGTCACGGTTAGAGGTTGAACAAATTTTAACACGACATTAACCTGACATGGCACCACTCATTATCAGCACTATTACCAACATTGAATGGATAGATGTTGATTTTTGTTATTGCCCTCCTGATGAGGATATGTTTTCCAGGATGGAAAAACTGGATCTAAGAGGCTCAGGCGGTCTAGCTGTCTCTTTGGGTGCTGTGGTAGCAGTGTCAGGGGCATTCATAGTCACCCTCTACAAGGGTCCACAAATCCTGATGGTTTCTTCCCCTTCTAATTTTGCTCATCATCATCTCTATTCACAAGTATCGAACTGGGTCCTTGGAGGCATTTTTCTCTCAATGACTTCCATTCTAACTGCAATCTGGAACATCTTAATGGTAAATATAGCCACCTATGGTACAAATTGGAGCACATGACCCTTGGTAGCACATACCCCACCGAACCCAAGTGTTTTGGGAATGGGAACATTCATTAAATTTGAATCGGTTTTGGTAAAATTGAATAATAAGCACTTCCTTAGGTACTTGTATTCAAATTTTCAAGCCGTGGAAAGCAACAGATATAAGGTTGGCAAAAAGTCATTTTTTTTGATCCGTCGTGGTCATTTAACTTGACCATGGACATTTTACTGTATTGGCAATAAAAGTGTATTAGGTCTGGATTTCATAATTTAACTATGACTATAATTTGTATTTCATGTTCAGGCAGCAACTGTGAAGGATTTCGCAGAAAAAATCACAATCGTGTTTTTCTTCTGCTTTTTTTCAACCATCATAGGTTCAATTTTCACTCTTATCGCGGAACAAAATCTAAATGCATGGACCTTGAGGCTTGACATGGAGATGATTGCTATTGTCTATGCAGTGAGGAATCTTTTCTTTTTGTTTCGATTGGTCTCATCTGTTGTGTTTGGATTGGGGTCAAAATTGTTATAAGATGGATGCGCTTTGTCAAATTTTATTTTTTGATGCTGCATCCTCCCTACTTTTCTGAACCAATTTTTAGTAACTTCTATGCTCATTCCAATTTCCATTCAACAGTCGTGTAGATTGACAACTTGCAAACTTGGTTTCTTTATTTTCTTTTATTAGTATTTGACAAAACTTGAAAGGAGTTTGCATATCACATTTAATAACAGGCCTATATTCTTGAACCAATTTGTGTGTACGGGGTTTTGTTTTTTTTTTTTTTGGGGGGGGGGGGGGGGTGGTTAAGTAATACTGTGGTTTTATTGTTCTCATACGTTTTGCCACTTTGCAGCTCTAGATGGAAAGATTTAACATATTCATTTAATTTTAGGCAATATTTGGGGGAGTTTTCCGCAATGGTATTCATACCTGGTGCTTCCAGGAGAAAGGGCCCGTGTTCGTAGCCATGTTCAGGCCCTTGGGGATAGCAATTGCAGTGTTCATGGGCGTCGCATTCCTTGGTGATACCCTTTATCTTGGCAGGTATGTATTAGAGAACCCAAATTTAATGCAACATAGCTCTTAGACGCACGTGCACACACACACGGAAAATTAGAAACTAAGTAGGCGAGAGTGCAGCAGCCGTGTGCAGAAGCATGATTTTCTAGTGAGATTTACTCTTCATCTTCTTATATTGCTGATCCTAAAGGTCCATATAATATGTATGCAGAATACTTGGGTCAATTATAATTGTTGTTGGATTTTACGCTGTACTGTGGGGAAAGGCGAACGAATTGAGCTTGAATGATGATAATGTTGTCGAGGGCTTGGAATCATGCTCACAGAAGACCCCTTTTTTAGAGAACAATTCTCAGGGAGAAATTTAGAGATGAGCTTCTTATATCATCCGTATAAATGAACTGATGCGAAAATGTTCAAGGTATCAATTATCTCTGGAGAGAACGATACACGCATAACTTGCACAATCATACCATTCAGTGTCATATGATTTCATCCTCTACCCTTGAAATTATTTCCCTCTTTCTTCCCTACTGCTCTCTCTCTCTCCCTCCTCTTTTAATTCCTCTTTTTTCCATCTAATAGACAGACTTTGGAAGGGCGAAGGATGGAAAAAAGAGATAGAAGAGGAGAAATATTATTAAAATCTTTTTGAGTTAGGTTATGAGAGATAAATCCCTTAGTTTAGGTGGGCATAAATTAGTTCAGGTATTTTTGAACCGTTGAACTAAAAAAAAAAATTCGAAGACAGGATATTATTTTAAAAAATAATCCTATAATTGCAAAAGATGTTATTAGTCGTCTGATCTTCACTGTGATTGGTTCGATATTAATATTGATTGATTTAACATTGGCGCCACGGTTGGGTATTGTTGTTTTTTGGAATGTGCCCTCCAAATATTTATTGTGATTACCAGATTTTTGTGCTTTAATTTGTATTTTTGGTTGATCACGGATTTAGAGGTGTTCATGGGCCGGGTCGAGCCTGGGTAATGCAGGTCCAAGTTCTTATTCAAGTGAGTTATCGGACGGACTGAGCTTCGAGTAGGGGTAGACTTCCTGCAGGCTAACTATCGAGTATATTGGGCTGGCTTGCTCATGGGTTTTTTTATACACAATTTTATTTAAAAATAATAAATATTTTTGTAATTTAACATTTGTATAAATTATATTTTTGAATAAAAAAGTCATAATGGATAAAAATTAATTTTATTTTTAGGATTCTTTGGAAGTCGGTACACATAATTAGACTTATTTGACAAAAAAAAACATAAAACAAAATGTGAGTTAAAAAGTAATAAATGTCTATTTTAGAGTCATTTAATTCAAAATCTCTTATCTTTAATGCACATTAATTCATGTGTGTTTGTTAATACATATAAATACGTATTTAATTTATCTTGATTCATGTGTATTTGTTAATATATATATATATATTTGTTGTTAAATAGCTTATTTAAATTTTGAATTATCTTAAATGCACTTTGATTCATGCGTATTTTTTTTTAAAGTGATTTTGTTTTCAAATTATATTTAATGAACCTTGATTCAAATGTTTTTTTTTTGGAAAATAATTTTATTTTTAAATTAATTTAATATCTGAATAATATAATAGTATAATAATAACAGTGTAACAAAAACACTGTAACAAAGACAGTGTAACAAATACACTGTAACAAAAACAGTGTTAAGTAATTTTGTGTATATGGTAATAAATTAAAAACGGAGATGAACTATTTGAATGAAATTATGTGTTTAACAAAATGTAATAGTACAATATTTTGTGTAAATAATTTGTTACACTATTATTGTTATACTGTTACATTGTTAGTGTTACACTGTTATACTTTTATTGTTACACTGTTATTGTTACATTATTATACTATTCGGATATTAAATTAATTTGAAAATAAAACCACTTTAGAAAAAAAAATGCATGAAACAAAGTGCATTAAAAGATAATTCAAAATTTAGATAAGAGATTTAATAACAAGTATATATATATATATATATAAACGTGTATATATAAATATATATATTAAAGTTTTCCTATAAAACTAGGAGATGTTTAATACACCACTTTTCAAAGAAAAGTGGTGCATTAAATACACATGGAGGGTAAAAATGTCACAATAAAAATAAATAAATTCAAATTATGTATTTGNTGCTTGCAGAAGGGGAGGAGCTCCTCTGACTCTCTCTCTGCTTAGTAGATTCTTCCTCATCGGTTTAATTGGGTAACACTGGAAAGAACTATTCATGCCCACACACCGACACATGCATACTGATTACTGTTCCTGATGTGAATCAATATTGGCATCCCTCTCTTGAGTGAATTCTATGTTACTTAAATAAAGAATATTTGCTCTAAATGAATTTCGCTTGCAGGAGTGTGGCACAGATGCTTTCATTTTCTGGTCTCAACTACAGTTCTCCAACTCTTTCATCTGCATTGGGCAATCTTATTCCCATATTTACATTTCTCCTTGCAATCATATTCAGGTGGGAGGTAGATTGATTAATACTCTGAATATTTTATTACTAGTGGTGTTTGTTTGGTCTTTATTTTACTGGTTTGCTTTTCCATTGAATATGCTGTTTGCTATTGACATGATGATGCACCTATATTTAACCTGATTGGATGGTTATTAAAATATATTTTTGTCTTCATTTACCGTTGTATTTTTTTTTATTATAATTTGACTCTAGTGCAATGCAGGAATCCATTCTTTTGTTTGTTATAGTTAGACTCTAAGCTACTTTTTGTTTCAATTGATCAATACATTACTGGGAAATGATCAAAAAGACACTTTTGTGGCAATATTTGCATTTTTAGAATCTGGATCAGTTGAGTACTTCCCAAAGTGCCAAAAGAATACAACAGTAGAAGGGAAAGGAAAAAAGAAAAAA